>ML307512.1:0-83354 GCA_005239505.1 Nicotiana paniculata | reverse complement strand
TTCTTCAAATATAAAAGGTGCCAGCTTAGGCATAGTCTTGATATCACCCACAGGTGAAAAGACTCAGCAATCTATCAAGTATTATCCTATAACTAACAATGAAGCAGAATACGAAGCTGTTATTGCAGGGCTTGAAATCGCACGGGAGCTCTCAATCGAGAAAATCATGATCAACAGCGACTCCCAATTGGTAGTAAATCAGATACAGGGGACTTACGTCGCTCGAGAGACTAGAATGCAACAGTATCTTGAAAAAGCACGAGAGCTCGTGAGATCATTTAAAACATGGAAGGTAATGCAAATACCTAGAGAGGAAAATGTAGAAGCAGATGCACTATCTAACCTCGCAGCAGTCACGGAAGTAACGAACAAAGACAATACAATTGTCGTTCAACTATTTCATTCAATAATAGACCAGGACAGGAATGAGGTAACTTTCAACAACCTAACCTGGGACTGGAGAAACGGAATTCTTATTTTTTGCGGAATGGCACCGTACCTGAAGATAGGAAAGCAGCTCAAGAACTTCACCGCAAAGATGCACGGTACTGCCTTATTCGCAACTCACTTNTAGCTAACCTCGCAGCAGTCACGGAAGTAACGAACAAAGACAATACAATTGTCGTTCAACTATTTCATTCAATAATAGACCAGGACAGGAATGAGGTAACTTTCAACAACCTAACCTGGGACTGGAGAAACGGAATTCTTATTTTTTGCGGAATGGCACCGTACCTGAAGATAGGAAAGCAGCTCAAGAACTTCACCGCAAAGATGCACGGTACTGCCTTATTCGCAACTCACTTTATCGCAAGATGTTCGGAGGACCCCTAGCTAAATGCCTCGGACCTAACCAAACGGAATTTGTGATGAATATGATGTTTATGTATCATAGAAGCTTGTATACAGATGTCATGTATATGGATACTTGTATGGCCTTGTCGGCCTATGTTTTGCGTATACAAATGATCATGTCAGCCTTATAGGCCTGTATGTTACATGTATAAGTTTCTATATCATGTTGGCTCGTCCTATGTCTAGCATTCCTTTAGTTATATTCTGATTATCTCATAATGTCCCTTCTGGCCCATTTACTCATAATGGTGTGTTAAGAAAGATACGTTAACTCTGCTGAGTAAGGTACCGGGTGCCCATTGCGGCCCTCTGATTTGGGTTGTGACACCCTCACTCCCTAAGCTGGTCAAATAGATCATCAATGCGCGGCAAAGGATACTCGTTCTTGATTGTAACTTTGTTCAACTGCCTATAGTCGATGCACATGCGCATAGTCCAATCCTTCTTCTTCACAAACAGAACTGGTGCACCCCAAGGCGACACACTAAGCCTAATAAACCCTTTATCAAGAATCTCCTGAAACTGCTCTTTCAATTCGTTCAACTCAGTCGATGCCATACTATACGGAGGAATAATAATGGGCTGAGTGCCCGGCACCAAGTCAATATTCCTGTCGGGCGGCATGCCCAACAGGTCTGCGGAAAACACATCCAGGAAATCTCACACCACTGGAACAGAATCAAAAGTAGGGTTATCGGCATCAACATCCCTCACAAAGGCCAAAGAAGATTAACAACCCTTCCCAACCATCCGCTAGGCCTTCAAATATGAAATCATTCTGCTGGGAACATAGTCTAGAGAAATTCTCCACTCAATCCTTGGCAACCCCAGCATCGTCAATGTCACGGTCTTAATGTGACAATCCAGAACAGCATGACATGGAGACAACCAATCCCTAAGATCACATCGAATAGATCATCAATACGTGGCAAAGGATATTTGTTCTTGACTGTGACCTTGTTCAACTAACTGTAATTAATGCACATCCTCATAGAACCATCCTTCTTCTTCATGAATAGAACCGGTGCACCCCAAGGTGACACACTAGGCCAAATAAACCCCTTATCAAGAAGTTCCTGAAGTTGTTCTTTCAATTTCTTCAACTCCGACGGTGTCATACGATATGGTGGAACAGAAATAGGGTGAGTTCCCGACACCAAATCAATACCGAAATCAGTATCCCTGTAATGCGGCATGCTTGGCAGGTTTGCAGGAAAAACATCTGGAAAATCATGCACTACCAGCACAGAATCAATGGCAGGAGTCTATACACTAACATCTCTCACAAAATCCAAATAGGATAGATAGCCTTTCTCAACCATCCGGTGAGCCTTCAAGTATGAAATCACACTACTAGGTTCATAGTCTATAGAATCGCTCCACTCAACCCTCAGCAACCCTGGAATCACCAACGTCACAGTCTTAGCGTGAAAATCTAGAACAGCATGACATGGAGACAACCAATCCATACCCAATATCACATCAAAATCAACTATACTGAGCAGCAAAAGATCCACTTTGGTCTCCAAACCCCCAATCGTCACCACGCATGACTGTATACGCGGTCCATAATAATAGTATTGCCCACAAGAGTAGATACATGAATAGATGAACTAAGACTCACGGGACATATCTAGAAAATGAGCGAAATATGAGGAAACATATGAATAAGTGGAACCAAGGTCAAATAATATAGAGGTATTTCTGTGGCAAACTGAGACAATACCTGTAATCACAACATCTGAAGCAATGGCATCTGATTTGGCAGGGAGGGCATAGAAACGGGCCTGGCCACCCCCTGATCTACCTCCCCCTCTCGGGCGACCCCTAGCTGACTGAGCTCCACCCCTAGCTGGCTGGGCGGGTGGTGGAGGAACTAATACTAATGACATAGACTGGCTCATCTTCGGAGCGGGACCTCCTACTATACGAGGACACTCTCTCCTCATATGACCAAATTCCCCACACTTATAGCAACTCCCTAATGATGGTGTTGGGGACTGAAGGGAGCCCCGAGCACCGGGATAACTGGTAGAAGGACCTGGCATAGACGAACCCTAACCTGATGAAGCACAAGAAGAACTTTGTGCTGGAAGGGCACCAACAGATGAACGGCCCTGCTGATAACTGTGAGAACCATGGCCAGATGATGCACCACAGTGAATTGGATGAGCTATTTGAGCATGCCTGGAAGGACGACCTCTACTGTGTTGGAACTGACCCCCAGAAGGAGCACTGCTAAATCCACCTTGTCCACGAAGCCTCTTGGCCTCCCTCTCAACCCTCTCCTGATCGTGAACCATCTCAATCTGTCGAGCAATGTCGAAAACCTCATCAAAGGTAGCACCAGACACTCTCTGTCAGGTCATAAGCAATCGCAGCTGATAAGCGAGGCCATTTATAAACCTCTTTATCCTCTCCCTGTCTGTGGGAACCAACCAGATAGCATGACGGACCAACTCCGAGAATCGCATCTCATACTGCATCACAGACATATCACCCTGAGAAGCTGCTCAAACTGTCTGCGTAGCTCCTCTCTGCAGGACTGAAGAACGAACTTCTCCAGAAAGATAATAGAGAACTGCTTCTAGGTAAGGAGTGTTGCGTCGACCGGCCTACGCATCTCGTAAGCCTCCCACAACTGAAAACAGCCCCAGAGAACTGAAAGGTAGTGAACGAGACCCCACTGGTCTCCAGAATACCTGCTATACGGAGTATTCTTTGACACTTGTCCAGGAAATCACGTACATTCTCTCCTTCTGCACCACTGAAAGATGGAGGCTAGAGTCTCCCAAACCTCTCCAATCTACATTTCTTATCCTCAGGCATAGCAGGAACCACATAGTCCTAAGAAATGCAACCGGTTGGGCTGGTGGTGCCCCCGGTGTCTGGAGTCCTTGTACAACCTACTCAAGTGTGCGGGCGGCGGGAGTCTGAGTGCCTCCCCTAGCCTAAGAAGTGGAAGCGGTCGTCAAAATAGATACTGCCTGAGCAAGGCCGGTACACACGGTCAGAATCTGAGTTAAGGCCTCCTAAATGCCAGGAATCACGATGGGCACATGTTATGCCTGAGTTGGTCCCACTGGTGCATCCATAACTGGTATTTGGTCCTGACTCGGGGCAACTGGTGGATCTGCAAGTACTGGCCCAGCTGTTGTGCGGGCTGCACCTCTGCCCCTACCGCGGCCTCTACTGCAACCTCGGCCTCTCGCGGCCCTGGCTAGTGGTACTGGTGGTTGTCCGTCCTGCCCAGTAGTACGAGTCCTCACCATATGTGAGAGAATGAAACAACAGAAGTTTAGTTACCAGAATCAACAGATTCGCATGACAAGAATTCAAGAATGTGGAATTTTTCCTAAGAGTTTTGCAGCCTCTCAAAGATAAGTACAGACGTCTCCGCACCGATTCTCAAGATTCTACTAAACCTGCTCATGACCCGTGAGACCTATATAACCTAGGCTCTGATACCAACTTGTCACGACCCAAAACCTAACCTGTCGTGATGGCGCCTATCGTGGAACGAGGCAAGTTGACATTCTCAATATGCTTTCATTATATATAATAGAAGTGAACTAAACAGTTAAATTTAACAGAAGGTTTACATAACCACGGGGTAAAGACCAAAAACTCAAGTGCGAAATAATAGCCCGACAACTGGGTGTCACTAAGTCATGAGCATCTAACAACAATCTAGAAACAGAATCTACTATAGTTTGTGTCAAATGCCAAAAAGAAGAGAAATAAGATGATAAGAAGGAGGAACAAAGACTGGGGACGCCAGTTGCTACCTCGTAAGTCTCCAAAAAGTAGCCCGCGCACGAACCAAGTGAGCTCTAGGACCGTACACACCTGGATCTGCACATGAAGTGTAGGGTGTAGCATGAGTACAACCAACTCACCAAGTAACAGAACTAAATCAGGAACTGAGAAGTAGTGACGAGCTATGAAAATACAGATCATTTCAAAAGTTTTTAGTAAAGAGTGAACATGCTTTCAAATCTGGTAGTTTAAGTCAAAACCAGTTCGAGCTCAAGTAAAACAATATGAATCTTCCAGAAATTTCACAACAACAACAGATAGCAACGAGCTGCAACAATAAATAAGAGCAAGTACAGCCTCTCAAGGCAAAAAAATCACTCAACACATTTCAACAGCTTGTACTCTCGGGTCTCAGCCCTGAATACACACTCTCAATAGGTACCTGCACTCACTAGGGGTGTACAGACTCCGGAGGGGCTCCTACATCCCAAGTGCTACACTGTTGCGGCGTGTAGCCCGACCCAATACTGTTGCGGCGTGCAGACCGATCCAATACTGTTGCGGTGTGCAGACCGATCCAANTATATATATATATATATATATATATATATATATATATATATATATATATATGGCCCGAAGGCCTGTTGCGGCGTGCAAGCCGATCAAATACTGATGTGGCGTGCAGCCCGATCCGATATTGTTGCGGCGTGCAGCCCGATCCAATATACCTCGCATAGCTCACAGCTCGTCACTCAGACCCTATCTCAGTCACTAGCCTCTACAGCCTCTCGGGCTCACAGAATATTACAATAAACAACCCAAACAGAGAATACAACCAGTATCAACAAGAAATGAGAGAGACCTGAGATATAATACACAAGTAAGATGGTGACTGAGTACAAGACAACAATTAGCAGTCAATTCAACAAGTATACGATCGCTGCGGGTCCCAACAGTGATATTATATGGCCTAAGCATGGTGTCTAACATGAAAGGCATTCAATTACTCAAACAAGGAGAAACAGGTAATAATAATGGATTATTTGACTTTACATTCCCCCTGGACGGACCAAGTTTCAATCCCTCACGGTGAACGCTCACACGCAAGTCACCTAGCATGTGCACCACCTCTAAATATTCACATCATACAAATTCTCGGGGTTTCATACCCTCAAGACCTGATTTAAGACTGTTACTTATCTCAACAACATAGAAATACTATTCTGAAATGACCTTTCCTCTCAAATCGGCCTCCAAATTCCCCAAATCTAGCCACAAACAGTACAACACCATTACAATAGGCTAAAGGGATCAATCCCACAAGAAAAGTACTAAATTAGAACTAAAAATCCGAAATCGGCTCAACCCGGCCCCCCAGGCCCACGTCTCAAAACCCCAAGAAAATCACAAAACCCGAAAACCCATTAAGTCACGAGTCTAACCATACCAAATTTACCAAAATTCGACCTCAATTGCCCCCCCAAAACCCCCAAAGTTCACTCTCCAATTCTCAAGCCCTAAACCCCCAATTGGAAAACACCATTACTAAAGATAAATAGGCTCAAGGAACTTACCTCAGTGATAACCTCGAATTCCCTTCAAAAATCCCCAAAGTCCGAGTTCCAAAATGTTAAAATGGGGAAAAATCTTGAAGTCCTCTATTTATAGTTTCTGCCCAGCAAAATCGCACCTGCGGTCCTTTTGCCGCTTCTGCGATGCCGCACCTGCGAAATTTCCATTGCAGGTGCAGATCTTACTTAAACCCCCAGGTTGCGCATCTGCAGTCAACTACTCGCACCTGCGGGTGCGGTGCCTCCCCACTCAAGCCTTCTCCGCATCTGCGACTCCACTTCCACACCCGCGTGCTCGCAGATGCTCTCATTCCTCCACATCTGCGCTTCCATTCAAGCCCAGGCTTTCCCGCACCTGCGACCACCTCCTCTCTTCTGTGGGGCCGCACCTAAGGGCTGCCCACCACAGGTATGAAACACCAGAAAAATCTGCCATGCCTAAGTCCAAAATCTCCTTCCGATGGGCATCCAAAATACCCCCGAGGCCCCCTGGACCTCAACCAAACCTATCAACAAGTCATATAACCCCATACGAACCAAGTCGAACCTTCGAATCACTCAAAACATCATCACAACACCAAATTACACCCGGATTCAAGCCTAAGAACTTCTAAACTTTCGAATTCCACAAACGACGCCGAAACCTATCAGGCCACATCCGGTTGACCTTAAATTTTACACACAATTCAAAAATGACACCACGAACCTACTCCAACTTACGAAATTCCATTCCAACCCCGATATCAAAAATTTCACTGCCGTCCAAAATCGCCAAAATTCTAACTTTCGCCAATTCAAGCCTAGTTCTACTACGGACCTCCAAATCACATTCCGGATGCGCTCCTAAGTCCAAAATCACCTAACGGAGCTAATGGGACCATCAAAATTCAAATCCGAGGTCGTTTACACACAAGTCAACGCCCGGTCGACTTTTCCAACTTAAGCTTCCGATTAAGAGACTATGTGTCTCAATTCATTCCGAAACCACTTCGAAGCCAAACCAACCAACCCGATAAGATAATATACAGCTATAAAGCACAAGATATGAAGAAATGGGGGAAACGGGGCTATAACTCTCGAAATGATCGACCTGGTCGTTACATGTTTTGAAGAAAGTTGTTACCCATAACCTCACGAATTCAAATATATGATTTTCACTAAATTCCATAACCATTTTCGTGGTTAAATCCAATTTTTATCAAAACCTAGGTTTTTCATCTAAATCCATGATTTCCACAACTTACATGTTAAAATCTACCCATAATCTATGTATTAAACTCACATTATGTAGAAATTACTTACCTTAATAGCTAGGTTGAAATCCCCCTCTTTGAAGCTCCAAAATCGCCCAAGAGTGCTATAAATGAACCCAAAAATAGCTAAGTCCCGATTTTAAAATACACTGACAAGTTGCCCCCTTCTTCGCGAACGCGGAACCGGCCTCGCGTTTGCGAAGGAAAACGGTCCAAGCCCAGAAAGCTTGGCCTACGCAAACATGACCAGGGCCTCGCGAATGCGGAGACTTACCATAACCTGCCCTACAAGAACGCCAGGTCACCTTCGCGAATGCGAAGAGAAATGGCACTGACCCTCCCCAAGTCCCTTCCTTCTACGCGAACACGAGGAGGCCTTCACGAACGCGTAGGCCTGGGACCTCAATGCTCCTCAAACGTGACCCCCTTATCGTGAACTCGAAGGCAAAATGTCTCACTACCCAAATCCTTCATCGCGAACGTGTGGGTCCTTCAACGTTCACGAAGAAGGAAACCAGAACTAAATTTTTGGTTTTCCTAACTCAGCTTCGGGCAATCTAAAACACCCCCACGAACTCGAGACCCCGTCCAAATGCACCAACAAGTCCATAAACATAATACGGACATGCACGAACTCTCAAAATGTGTAAAACAACAAAAACAACAACAAAACCAAGAACCGCACCTCAAAACCAATTTGAATCAAGTTATGAACTTCAAGTTTCGAAATCGCTCCGAACGCATTGAATCATACTTAGACTACTCGGAATGACACCTTGCGTGCAAGTCTTAAATCACCATACGAAACTATTCCCGATCTTGGAATCCCAATTGGACCTCGGTAACACCCAAAACCTACTCCAAACCAAATTTAAAGAACTTTAAAACCTTCAAAGAGCCAACTTTCACTATTAGGCGCCGAAACGCTCCCGAGTCATCCAAAACCCGATCTGAACATACGTCCAAGTTCGAAATCATTATACGAACCTACTGAACCGTAAAATACCGATGTCGAGGTCGTTTACTAAAAATGTTGACCAAAGTCAAACTTAGGCCTTTTTTTCCAACCTTAAGAAACCAAGTGTTCCGATTTCAACCCGAACCCTTCTAAATCCCAAAATAACCATCACCGCAAGTCATAAAACAGTAAAAGCTCATGCAGGGAGTCTTATATAGGGGAACAGGGTTCTAGAAAGCAAAATGACCGGTCGAGTTGTTACATTCTCCACCTCTTAAACAAACGTTTGTCCTCGAACGGGTCTAGAATCATACCTGGAGTGCTGAATAAGTGTGGATATCTGCTCCTCATGTCCTCCTCAGACTATCAAATTGCCTCTTTGACGGTTGGCCCCTCTATTGAACCTTTATCGCGAAAATCCTCTTGGACCTCAACTGGCGAACCTGCCTATCAACAATGGCAACTGGCTCCTCCTCATAACCCATACTCTCATCTAAATAAATCGTGCTGAAGTCTAACACATGTGACCTGTCGCCATGATACCTCCAGAGCATAGACACGTGGAAAATCATATGACCTCCCGATATACTAGGAGGCAAAGCAAGATCGTAAGCAACGTCCCCAACTCGTCTCAACACCTCAAATGGGACTATAAACCTTGGGCTCAACTTGCCCTTCTTCTCGAAACTCATCATCCCCTTCATCGGCGAGACATTCAAGAGAACCTTCGCGCCCACCATAAATGATAAATCATGCTCCTTCTGGTTCGCGTAAGTATTTTTTCTAGAATGTGCTGTGCGAAGTCGCTCGTGAATCAACTTTACCTTTTCTAGAGCATCCTTTACCAAATCAGTACCATATAACTTAGCCTCGTCGGGTCAAACCATCTGATGGGAGAATGACATCGGCGACCATATAAAGCCTCAAATGGAGCCATTTGATGTTGGTCTGATAACTGTTATTGTAAGCAAACTCGGCCAAAGGCAATAATCGATCCCACTGCCCTCCAAAGTCAATCACACACGCTCTGAGCAATGTCCTCCAAGATCTGAACTATCCGCTCCAACTGCACGTCGTTCTGTGGATGAAAGGCTATGCTGAGCTCTACTCAGGTCTCCAACTCACTCTGTACTGCTCTCTAGAAATGCGAAGTAAACTGTGGGCTCTATCTGATATGATAGAAACAGGCACATCATGCAACTGAACTATCTCCTGAATATAAATCTAGGCTAACCTCTTTGAAGTATACATAGTCACAACCGGAATGAAGCGTGCCGACTTGGTCAACCTATCGACAATGACCCAAACTACATCAAACTTCCGCAAGGTCCGCGACAACCCAAGAACAAAGTCCATAGTAATGCTCTCCCACTTCCACTCAGGTCTAATCATCAGCTGGAGCAGGACACCTGGCCTCTGGTGCTCATAATTAACATAATGGAAGTTTAGACACCTCACAACATACTCAACGATGTCCTTCTTCATTCGCCGCCACCAATAATGCTTCCTTAGGTCGTGATACATCTTCGTAGCACCTAGATGAATAGAATATCTAGAACTGTGTGCCTCCTCTAGAATCCTCTCCCTCAAGCCATCGACATTAGGAACGTATAGACGACCCTGGAGTCGCAGAACACCATCCTTGCTGATAGTAACCTCCTTGGCATCACCCTATAGTACCGTCTCTCTGAGAACCAACCAGTGCGGATCATCAAACTATCGAGCCCTGATCTGATCCAATAGTGAAGGCTGGGCAACGACGCATGCAAGAACTCGGTTTGGCTAATATCAAACCTCACAAGTCTGTTAGCCAAGGACTGAATGTACGAAGCTAAGGTCCTCTCCTCTGCTGAAATGAATGTCAAGCTACCCATACTCCCTGCCTTTCTGCGCAAGGCATCTGCAACTGCATTCGCGTTGCCCGGATGATAAAGAATGGTGATATCATAATCCTTCAGTAACTAAAGCCACTTGCGCTGCCTCAAATTGAGATCCCTCTAATTGAACAAATGCTGCAAGTTACAATGATCAGTGTAACCTTACAGGACACCACATAAAGATAATGCCTTCAGATCTTAAGAGCAAGAACAATCACGCCCAACTCCAAATCATGTACAGGGTAATTTTTCCCATGGGGCTTTAGCTGACGTGAAGCATATGCAATAACTCGCCCCTCCTCCATTAATACATAACCCAAACCAACATGTGAAGCGTCGCAATACATAGTATGCATCCCCGAACCAGAAGGCAACACTAGAACAGGTGCCGTAGTCAAAGCTGTTTTGAGCTTCTGAAAGCGCGCCTCACAATCATCGGAACAACGGAACGGAGAACCCTTCTAGGTCAATCTAGTCAAAGGTTCCACGATAGATGAGAAACCCTCCACAAATCGGCGATAATAACCTGCTAACCCCAAGAAGCTTATGATCCTGGTCGTCGTAGTAGGACGAGGCCAACTCTGAACTACCTCAATCTTCTTGTGATCCACCTTAATACCCTCACCTGATACAACATGCCCCAATAAGGCTACAGAATCTAGCCAAAACTCACACTTGGAGAACTTAGCATATAGCTTCTGTTCCCGCAAGGTCTGAAGCATCACTCTCAAATACTGCTCGTGCTCCTCCATGCTATGCGAGTAGATCAAGATGTCATAAATGAAGACAATGACAAACGAATCAATATACGGCCTGAATACCCTATTCATCAAATCCATAAACACTGTTGGATAATTAGTCAGACCGAAGGACATCACTAAAAACTCATAATGGTCATATCTAGTCCGGAAGGAAGTCTTCGGAACATCTGAATCCCGAACCTTTAACTGATGGTACCCCGATCTCAAGTCGATCTTAGAGAACACCCTAGCACCCTGCAACTGGTCAAATAAATCATCAATATGCGACAACGGGTACTTGTTCTTGATGGTAACTTTGTTCTATTGGCGGTAATCGATGCACATTTGCATAGTCCCGTTCTTCTTCTTCACAAATAACACTGGTGCACCCCAAGGCGATACACCTGGCCTGACGAACCCCTTTGACAGCAACTCCTCAAGTTGTCCCTTCAACTCCTTCGACTCTTTCGGATCCATACGGTACGGTGGGATAGATATAGGCTGGTTACCAGGAGCCAAATCAATGCAGAAATCGATATCATGATCTGGTGGCATACCTGGAAGATCAGAAAGAAACACATCGGAGAACTCCCAGGCTACGGGTACTGAATCAATCGCCGGAGTCTCTGCGGTAGTATCCCGAACATAAGCTAGGTAAGACAAATAACCCTTCTCGACCATGTGTCGAGCCTTCATAAAAGAGATGATCTGACTAGGTGTGCTGACAGACGAACCCTTCCACTCCAATATAGGAAACTCTGGCATCGCCAATGTAACAATCTTGGCATGGCAATCAAGGATGGCATGATATGGAGATAACTAGTCCATGCCCAGGATGACGGTGAAGTCGGCCATATCAAGCAGCAGAAGATCCGCTCTAGTCTCATAACCACCGAAAATAACATTGCAGGACTGATAGACCCGATCCACAATAACAGAATCGCCCACCGGAGTGGACACATAAACAAGAGTACCCAAGGACTCACGAGGAACATCCATGAAATGAGAAAACAGAGATGACACATATGAATAGGTAGACCCTGGATCAAATAATATCGAAGCATTTCTACCGTAGACAGAAATAATACATGTGATCATGGCATCTGAGGCAACTGCATCTGGTCTAGCTGGGAAAGCATAGAATCTAGCTGGAGCTCCACCTGACTGGCCTCCACCTATAAGATGGCCCTTACCCAACTTCCCTCCACCTCTGGGTGGTCGGACGGTTGCTGCAGCTACTGGTGCTATAATCATAGGTTGAGAACCCTGATGCACTGCCTTGCCCTGAAGCCTGGGGCAGAACCTTCGCACATGGCTGAGATCCCCGCACTCAAAATAACTTCTCTGTATGGTGGAATGCTGACATGAAGTCTGACCCTGATGGCCCGAATACCCACTGGAAGAACCCTAGATAGCTGGTAGGCGGTAAGAACTCTCTAGCATGGCGCTGAAATAAGGTCGCACTGGAGCACCCCGAGGAGGCGGCGGTACTGGAGATGTGGGTCGACTGGGCTGACCTCTCCCAAACTGACCCCTGCCCCTAGACGGGGCATCACTAAACCTTATGAAATAACGGAACCATCTGTCTCACGACATCTACTCTCGGCCCAGCTAACGATAACCATCAATCCTCTGAGCTATCTCCATAACTAGCTGGTAATAAGTCCCCATCTCAACCTATCGGGCCATAGTGTTCTGAATACTGGAGTGCAACCCTGCAACAAACCCCCGTACTCTCTCTGCCTCAATAGGAAGTATCATAAGTTCATGGCGAGACAACTCAAAGAACTTTGCCTCATAATCAGTCACCGGCATCTGACCCTGCTGGAGCTGCTCAAACTGAAACCGCAACTCTTCCCTCTGAGAGGGTGGAATATACCTGTCCAGGAAGGTACGTGTGAACTGGTCCCAAATAAAGGGAGGAGAACATGTTGTTCTGCCAAGAAAATAAGACTACCACCATAAATGGGTCTTGACCTCTAGTTAGAAAGTAGTAAAATCCACCCCATGGGTCTCTAATATCCTCATGTTGTGCAGTCTGTCCCTACACCAATCAATGAAGTCCTGGGGATCCTCATGTCACTCACCTCCGAATATAGGAGGGTGTAGCCTAGTCCATCTGTCCAATATCTTCTGCGGCTTGCCAGCCGCAGCTGGTCTGGGCTCAGGCATGGTTGTTTCCACTGGTTGGGCTCCGCCCACGGGTAGTGTTCTCGGGGTCTGGTACACGGCAATTGCATGCCAAGGATCCTGATCAGTAGGGTCTGTGCTCCCCCTCCCGCCTGAGATGTGGCTGGGTATGTTGGAAATAAACTATCCTGGGTCATAGTGGCCATGAACCATAACATACGGCCCATGACCTCCTGAAAGCCCAGTGCAGACATGAAATCTACCGGGGTTGGCTCTGCTGCAGGCGCCTCGCCCTGCTCCTCAATAATAGGATCCCCTACTATATCCACTGGTGGAATAGCTGGAGCAATTCTAGGACGTCCGCATCCCCTACCTCGGGCTGGTGCCCTCCCCCGTCCTCGGTCTCTAGCAACAACGGAAGAATCCCATCCCGGGTTTGGAACATCTGTTGTACGCCTTATCACTATCTGTCAGAGAATAAGAGAAAGATACTTAGTATAACATCAACTGCATGATAGGAGATGAAGAAAGAGTATTTTCCTAACACCTTATAGCCTCTCGAAGATAAGTACGGACGTCTCCGCACCAATCCGCACAACTCTATTAGGTATACTCATAACTTATGAGACCTACATGAACCTAGTGCTCCGATACCATGTTGTCACGATCCAATTTCTCATATAGGCCGTGATGGCGCCCAACGTTACCTCTAGGCAAGCCAACAGTGAACTAACCACATGATTGTTTCTTTTAACATTTTAAAAATAGTTTATTTTTAATTGGTGAATAAATAGGAAGTAAAAATTTAATAAGATAGGAGATAAAATAATTTTAAGAAAAAATGAGATAAGTGAATATCCACAAATCATCATGTGTCTACTAGCATAATTTCCAAGACCTGGTGTCACAAATGTATGAGTTGTAGTAGAATATACAAAAAAAAATACTACACTAATGTCTTAAGTGAAACAGACAGAAAGTAAAAGTAAAAGCAAAAGGAAAACTTTGGGTGTTGCAGAATGGTCTTGGAAGGCAGCTCACGCAAAGTCTCGAGGAAATCAAGGATGCACGCCGGACTGATAACCAGATGCACCTGCCTCAGATCCTGCACGATTAGTGCAAAAGTGTAGCGTGAGTGCATAAACAACATGTACCCAGTAAGTATCTAGTCTAACCTCGAAGAAGCAGTGACGAGGGGTCGACTTCGACACTTACTATGGGATAACAATAAAATACTAAAATTATAATTAAGCATGGGCTATAACTACAGCTGAAAATTCAACAACAAGAAATAAATAAACAATTATTTCGCTATATTAAATCCCAAATTAATTTCCATCATTTAACAAATGAATCTCTCAAGCCAATGAAACAAAATCAATTATAATTAGGCTGCAATAATTATTACGCACGAATTATTCTGAGGTCGTACGGCCCGATCCAACATACAAATATATAAACGGTGCATTGCCGAGGGTCGAACGACACGAACCATAGATGCATCTATTCTATTGCCGAGGTGTTCGGACCGCTCCACAAGAAGAGAAAATACTTTATAAACAATCGATTCAAGGATTATTAAGAGGCTAATATTTCAGGAAACACCAATTCTCATTAACGGTTAAGTAACCCGTCCAAAACTCAAGTAAATGAAATTCGACCTTTTGCAATTCCTTTATCAAGTTCCAATATGATTTAAGCACTTAAATTAACAAGTAAGGTGCAAACATTGCAAGTATAACATGATTTTGGTCCTAAACTATCCGGACATAAGCATAATTAGTTGCTACGTACGGACTCTCGCCACCTCGTGCATACGTAACCCCCACAAATAGAAGCACATATTGATTTAATTCACCTATGGGGTTAATTCCCCCTTACAAGGTTAGAAAAGAGACTTGTCTCGTCTCAAATCTTACTTTCCGGTCCACTCAACTCGGTGTCAAACGACTCAAAACTAGTCAAATATTGTATAATTTAATCAATACATGTTCGAAAGTTCATATCCTAACTATTAAAGTGATTTCCCAGCCCCAATTGAAGGATTCCTAAAATTCAACCCTGGACCCACGTGCCCGGATTCCGAAATTTGTTTGAAGAAAGTTGTTATCCATAACCTCACGAATTTAAATATATGATTTTTACTAAATTCCATAACCATTTTCGTGGTTAAACCCTATTTTTATCAAAATCTAGGTTTTTCATCTAAACCCATGATTTCCACAAATTTACACGTTAAAATCTACCCATAATCTGTGTCTTAAACTAATATTAGGTAGAAATTACTTATCTTCAATAGCTATGTTGAAATCCCCCTCTTTGAAGCTCCAAAATCTCCCAAGAGTGCATAAATGAACGCAAAAATGGCTAAATCCTGATTTTAAAACACACTAACTAGCTGCCCCCTTCTTCGCGAATGCGGAACAGGCCTCGCATTCGCGTAGGCAAACGGCCCAAGACCAAAAATTTTGGCCTATGCGAACGCGACTAGGGCCTTGCGAACGCAGAGGCTTACCAACCCTGCCCTGCGCGAACGCGAGGCACCTTCGCGAACGCAAAGAGCAATGGCATTTCCCTCCCCAGGGCCCTTCCTTCTACGCGAACGTGAGGGGGCCTTCGCAAATGCATAGGCCTGGAACCCCAAGGCTCCGCGAACGCGAACCCCCTTATCGTGAACAGGAAGGGCAAATTTCCCCATTGCCCAAATTTGTCACGACCCAACCTTCCCTCCATAGAGGTCGCGACGGCACCTAGTCTCTACGATTACGTAAGCCTAACATTTGCGGAAAAACAATGAAATTGAAAGCATAAATCTTAACAACTAACAACAATAAGAAATTTAATAACTGAAAGCAATGTCGCTCGGCATATACAATAACCAACTCTCGAAATATACACAAAATTTTCCAAAGACCCAGAACATCATAAGTCACAAGCTACTAGGAATTTGACTAATTGTTCTATACATAAATGTCTAGGAGAAGTAAAGGAAGAATTACCCAAAAGAGATAAAGGGGGACTCCGAGGTCTTCGGACGCGGGCAGATGTACCTTGAAGTCTCTGGAACACCAACAAATGCACAACTAATAGCAAGGCTGGTATGATGTACCTGGATCTGCACATGAAAACTTGTGCAGAAGAGTAGCATGAGTACACCACAATGGTACCCAGTAAGTGTCAAGTCTAACCTGGTCGAGTAGTGACGAGGTCATGTCAGGCCCACTAGTAAATAATAAATAAGACAGGAGAATATACAGTATATTAAGAGACTAGAATTTAACAAAAGGAAACACAGCAAGGCAACAATACAACACACAGGGGTAAACAGCAGGGGATCTCCCGAGATACTCTCTCGTAGTCCCAAAATAAATATGCAGGGAGAACTCCCGAGGTACCGCCTCGTAGTCTCAAAAGTAAATATACACGGAGAACTTCCGAGGTACCGCCTCGTATTCTCAAAAGTAAATGTGCAGGGAGAACTCTCAGAAACAGCCTCGTAGTCTCAAAAGTAAATGCTCGGGGAGAACTCCCGAGGAACCTCCTCGTAGTCTCAAAAGTAAACACACAGCTCAAATCGATAAATACAACAGTTAACAGCAAGATTTCTACAGTTTATACTGATAAAGAACAAGGAAAAGCAGGAAATCAACTACGCATGTTTCATAGAGTTCAAATAAGCAGTTAAAGCACGTAGACATGCAATATTAGACTAAACAGAACAACTACACATGTTGGAATAGCTCAATTAAGAATGAAAACAGACTAATACTCATTAAAACGGTATCTCAAATTAAAAGGAAAACATGTTTCTACTCAGTAAAATCGGGTTTTATAATATTAGCACATATACGTACTCGTCACCTCATGTACACAGCGCTCACATATCACAACAGTACCAAATCCTAATATTTCCCCCACACAAGGTTAGGCAAGCCACTTACCTCGAACCAAGCTCAATTAATCGATAATAATTCCTTTTCCATGATTATCCGACTCTGAATGGCCCAAATCTAGCAAAAATTAATTACATACCATAAATATAACTATAAGAAATTAATCTAATTAATAAAATCAAAGCTAGAGCAAGAAATTAGAAAATCGCCCCAAAAAGCCTCCCCGGGCCCACGTCTCAGAATCGGGTAAAAGTCACAAAATATAAACACCCATTCACTCACGAGTCCAACCATATAATAATTACTCGAATCCGACCTCAAATCGCCTTTCAAAACTCAAAATTTTAGTCTAGGAAGTTTCGACCATTTTCCCCCAAATTTCTTACTCAAATCCCTAATTAGATTATGAAAATACTAATAGATTCATGAAATATAGTTCAATCGTTAGAATCACTTCCCCAATATTTTCCTTGAAGAATCCTCGAAAAATCGTCTCACACCGAGCTCTCAAAGTCCAAAAATTGAAAAAGGGAATCAAAACCCTCGAACTTGACCTTTACTGCCCAGCGGTTCCGCATTTGCGGACCACCAGTCGCACCACGACACCGCACTTATGGAATTTCCCTCGCAGTGCGGAAATGACTTAAGGGGCTGGACCCGCATCTGCGCAATGGGCCGCACCTGTGCACTTGCTCCTGCGGATATCTTCCCCTTCTGCGTTCCTCAAGCTCCAGGCCCTTCCGCTTCTGCGCCCCATCTTCCGCAGAACGACTCCGCTTCTGCATGCCAATCTCGCACCTGCGCCCACAGACCAAGCTTGACCAAACCGCACCTGAGCTCCTCCTTCCGCACGTGTGAGTCCGCACCTGCGCTCCTCCTTTTGCATGTGTGAGTCTGCACCTGCGGTCTCTCCTCCGCAGGTACGTAACACCAGAAACCAGAAAATCTTCAGCAATTGCCTAAGTCCAAATTCAATATGTTAAGCATACGAAACATACCTGAGGCCCCCGGTACCTCAACCAAACATACCAATCAGTCCTAAAATACTATACGAACTTAGTCGAGCCCTCAAATCACATCAAACAACGCTAAATACACGAATCATCCTCCAATTCAAACTTAATGGATTTTGAAACTTCAAACTCCTACAACCGATGTCGAAACCTATCAAATCACGTCCGATTGAGCTCAAATTTTGCACACGAGTCATATTCAACATTACGAACGTACTCCAACTTCCATAATCGGAATCCGATCTAGATATCAAAAAGTCCACTTTCGGTCAAAATCTCCAAAAATTCAACTTTTGCCAATTCAAGGCTAAATCAGCTACAGACCTCCAATTCACAGTCCGGACACGCTCCTAAGTCCAGAATCACCAAACGAAGGTAAAGGAACCGACGAAACTCCATTTCGGAGTCGTCTTCACACAGTTCTAACTACAGTCCAAATCCTAAGACTTAAGCTTCCGTTTAGGGACTAAATGTCCCAAAACACTCCGAAAACACAACCAAAACCTCTCGGCAAGTCACATAAGCAGAAAAAGACACGGGGAAAGCAGTAAACAAGAGATCGGGGCTATAACTCTCAAAACGACCGGCCGAGTCGTTATAAAATCCTTCATCGCGAATGCGTGGGTCCTTCCGTGTTCGCGAAGAAGGAAACCAAAACTGGAATTCAGCTCCGGGCTGTTCGAAATACCCCCGAGCCACTCGAACTCTCGAAACACGTAAAACAACAACAAAATCAAGAATCACACCCCAAAACCAAATTGAATCAAGTTATGAACTTCAAGTTTCCAAATCGCTCTGAACGCGCGGAATCATGCTTAGACTACTTGGAATGACACCGAATTTTACGTGCAAGCCTTAAATCATCATACGGAACTATTTTCGATCTCGGAATCCCAATTGGACCACAATAACATCCAAACCAAATTTAAAGAACTTTAAAACCTTTAAAGAGCCAACTTTCATCATTAGGCGCCGAAACGCTCCCGGGTCATCCAAAATCCGATCCGAATGTACGTCCAAGTCCGAAATCATTATACGAACATATTGGAACCGTCAAATCCCAATTCCGATATCGTTTACTAAAAATGTTGACCGAAGTCAAACTTAGCTTTTTTGCCAACCTTAAGGAATCAAGTGTTTCAATTTCAACCCGAACCCTTCCAACTCCCGAACTAACCATCCCAGTAAATTATAAAATAGTAAAAACGCATACGGAGAGTCATATTTAGAGGAATGGGGTTCTAGAAAGAAAAACGACCGATCGGGTCGTTATAATGGAGAGTACAGGAGATGAAAATAATGAAAATCTTGAAACGTTTACTCCATTATTACTTTTCCATAATAGTTGAGAATGCATTCATCCTAATCTTTTCATAATTGGAAATTTAAGGGAGCATAACTATATTTACATATTAGCAAGCAAATGCAAGATTTTATCCCCCTGTGTTTTATACTATATAAAGGCTGATATTGCTTCACTCATAGGCAAAAACAAACAAGAAACATGAATAACTCTTTCAAGTTCCAATTTTCTATACTTATAATATTCTTTCTAGTAAACCCCACATTCTCAAGATTGACCAATTCAGTGGATCCTTCAATTCCATTTTTTGTAGCAATCAACAATGAATTAAAGACTATTATTAATATGCATTGTGTGGTTGATGATTTGGATATTGGATTTGCTCCTGTTCTAATCGGTAAACACTTTAGTTGGACACAATATGTGAATCCTGAGAAGAAGAAGAAAGTGATTTCAGTTTGTGATGTGATGTCTGGTTCATTATTTGGTGAATTTAAGTTCTTTGATTTTGAAAGAGATTCTAAAAGATGTGATAATAGAAGGTGTATTTGGTATGTTAAGCCTGATGGTGTCTATCTTGACATCAAAGGTAAACAAGTTTTGCAATTTCGTTGGTCCTCTTAATCTATGTCACACGGATTCTTGAAAATGTTGCCGCGCTCGTATCGCTTCCTTAAAAAATATATTATTGTTTGGAGGATCCGACACACATTCGAAAATATTTTTTGAGACTCCGAACAATGTAGCTTATAATAGTAATTTTTTTTAATTAACATAATAATTGATATATTATTACTTGAATTATGAGTTCTATTGAATAGTTTGGAGTTTGTTCCTGTTTGTGTTTTTGTCATAATTAAGGGGGACATTTTTTCCTTGGATAAGCAAACTAAAATGACTGCTCTTGTTCTTGTGATTTACTTAGCCAATGTAACAGAAAATGCTCGCACGCAGAGGTGGAGCCAGGATTTAAAATTTATGAATATGAGAATTTTATTTTTTTAAAAATATTAGATTTTAAATTAATAATTTGTACGTATTTAGTGAATTTTTAAAAATAAATATTAAATTTGGACCAAAATTATTGAATTCGACTACTCTGCCCTTGCTCGCATGCAGCGAGGTTAAATTCTTTTGGAAAGAAAAAATGTGTGGTATTTAAATAAAAAAGAGCAGAAATTAGACGCATTCTAAAAACATGTAAGCGTAGCTCAAAGTGAACAGTCACTAATTGATTAGACTGTTACAAATATTCCATTTCCTGTGTGGAGAATTTCCTATTTATATTACGATTATCTATCACGAACCATTGAAATTAGAGATAACAACGAGATAGGGAACAAAATTTGAAATGAGAAAACGTTTACGGATATATAATTTCACAAATCTCTGAAGTTTTTTTATATAGTTACTTGATAAAACACAAGTAATTCTTTAAATCATCAACAAATTTTCTCACATTTTCCATTTAAGAAATTTTAAAAGATTCACGTCCTACATTTTGTTTTTCAGTAATTACTTGCCCTCTATTGTTTTCCTTAAATTAGTATTTTTCCTCATTTATTCTAAGTTGCTTGTTCACACTTCACAAAAAATATGATTAAATGTTGTAATCCATCACTGAATTTAATCCAATTTATGTTTTTTAGAATAACTCTTTCTTACAGGATGGGACTCTAATAATTTTAATTTCTTTTTGATTGTCTCAAATTAAATACACTTTTCCATTTTCATGAGCATATAAAAAATAAAACAAAAGAAGAGAAAGAAAACATGAATAAGTCTTTCTAGTTCCAAGTCCCTATAGTTTTCATATTCTTACTATTACACCCCACATTTTCGATATTGACGAATTCAATAGATCCTTCAATTCCATTTTTTGTAGAATATCAAGAATAAATTAGTGTGTTTTATATTGAATAGCTTGGTGTTTATTCCTTTTAAATTTTCATCTGAATCAAGACTACTTTTTATTCTTTCAGAAAATGTCCAAATATGCCCTTCAGCTATATAAAATTGAGTAAATTTGCTTGTCGTCGATAAGCAAAAGAAATACTACTCTTGTTTCCCCGATGAACTTGGCCAATATAAATTGACGACAACTTATCGAAAGGCCTCGTTTATTTGCATTTAATGAAGATTTGAATCTTAATCATTCAGATCTCAGACGTTTGTTTTTAAAGTTTGAATCTTAATTATTAGATCTTAATCATTAAGTGTGTTTGTTTTTTTTACTTCACAACCACTTAATTAGATCTTAATCATTAAGTGTGTTTGTTTTTTTTACTTCACAACCACTTAATGGGTCTGAATAGGTCAGTATGATTAAGATCTATAACAGAGACTTAATTTCATTAAGATGCTATTATCCATATTCATTATTAACTGCCGCCACCACCTACCATTATCAACTACCACCATGCTGCCACCGCCACCATCACACCACCATCATCATCAATCATAGCCGCCATCATTCGACTATCACCACCCACCATCTCCACCACTGCCGCCACCATCATTCTTAACCACAATCAACATTCATTCACCTCAACTATCACAACTAATTACCCCATCACCATGGGCGAAGTTACTTGTAATGAATGGTGGTCAACTGACCACCCTTCGTCGGAAAATTACACTGCGTATATAGGTAAAGTATTAGATTTTAAAAGTATATAACATATATTGAACACCCTTTCTCGGAGAATTTTTTCCACTTATTTCAAGTTTGAACACCCTTTAGTAAATTTCTGGCTTCGTCTCTGCCCATCACCATCAACAACCACATCCGGCACTACCCATCATTATAACCTACAACCATCCACCACCACCTTCCTCAATCACAACTACCACCACCACCCTCCATTATTAACTATCACCATTCATCACCACCATCCTCAATCATAATCGTCACCATTACCAATCACCATTAGCTACTACCCTGAACCACCACCATCAACCAAAACTACCACCAACCACCGCCTCTAGTTGGCGTTCATCACCACCAACAACTATTATTTTAAAAATTATATTTTTTACTGATAGAACATTAGATTAATTAGTACTTCATTTGAATTTTATGTTTATTTAGTTTCAAATAAAGATAAATCTTATATATTCAGATGTTAAAAATCAAACAGTCTTAATCATTTATTATCCAGATCTTAATATACATTTTAACATTCAGTTATGTATTTAGATTCAGATGTCTTAATCTGAATACACATCCGAAGACGTCTTAATCTTGAAAAAAAAAATGAGGCCTAAGAAGATTTTTTTCTTTTTTTTTTTAATCGAGAGATCTCCGGCGAATCAGCTGACGAACTCACCACACTGTGTTTTTACGTTTTTACCATTGAACCAATAAATAATAGGCCCACGTGAGGTCTGCCTTAAAGAAGAAAATAGAGTACAGGGCTCTAACAGTTTAAGCTTATGAGATTGCCGAAAAAAATAAAAAATAAAATGTATAATTTATGTATAATGTATGTATAATTGTATATAATTAATGTATAATTTATGTATACCTACTAGAAAAAGTAAATATTGAATATGTCTGACTATTTATGTAATAATCCTTAATTAAATAGTGTATAACAGTCTCGTATTGTATTGTCAAAAACAAGATAATAATCCCATATCACCGTTAAAGGATGGCCCTCTTGTTGCCATATTGCAGCTTCTCATATTATACGGTCAGACCTCTCTATAACAACATCATTATATAATAACAATTCTTTATAAAAGCGAAGATTTTCTGGAACTAATTTTTATGTTATATTATAATATATGTTTTCTATAACAACATTTTGCTATAACATTCAAAAATATTCGGAACAAACAAGGCTGGTATAGAGAGATTTGACTGTATATTGAAAATCAACTATTGCGAGTGTCGCTTTTCGTTACTGTCGTCATCTTTCTATTTCTTTTTTCCTCACACACACACACACACACACACACACATATATATATATATATATATATATATATATATATATATATATATATATATATATATATTCTAAATATTGTCTGTAGATGTCCTAAATATTCTTTAATATCTTTACTAAATACTAATATATCATCGACATATACTAGAACAAATCTTTTATATTCTCAAATATAGTATCCATTTTTCGTTGAAAAATTGGTGGTGTTGTCTTTAATCCAAACGACATTACTAACCATTCGAAATGCCCTTCTGGACAAGTAAATGTTGTCCATTCTAAATATTCTAAGTTCTTTAATCTATCTATTTTGATTAGCCTATCCAAATTTTCTTATTCTTCAGGAATTTTATTCTTTGGTTTTCTGAATATATTTCGCCTTCTATATACTGTAATTCCCACTCTGAAACAGATATTATTTCTTAGATAAAATCTGAGTAAGAGACTTAAATATAAATGTAGATTCTGTACTAGGATTAAATTTTATGATACATAACAATGTTAGTTGTTTACTCAGCATAGATGGAGTAATATTTTTTAAAAATATTACACATATACCAGTACAAATTGTAGAAACTGGAACCAGGATAAGGACACGATTAAATTTTTAGGCCAGCAAAACCTGCAGAAAAATCAGAAAAAATATTATAAGAAATGTAAAAATATAAATATATATTGTAAGGATAAAAAAGAATCTATATATATATATAAAAACCAATTTACCGAAACCACAGAGCTTGATGAGGATTCATGGCTCCGAAATTTAAATTGAAGAGACCAAGAACATTATTTTTCTTTTAATTTTTTTATTATACGGCAAAAAAATTAGGCAAAATACCTTAAACCACCCCTAAATTTGGCTCAGATTATTAGTATCCTCCTTGAACTATGTCCGGTCTTAATTACCCTCCTCAACTTGGCCTTTTGAGAGTCATTACTCCCCTAGACGTTGATGTGGCAAAAAGAGTGGGTACACTCGCCTGCCACGTGGATTTTTCAGTATATGTGGCTTTTCTCGAAAAATAAAATATATTTTTACTTTTTTAAGAATATTACATTTTTAGATAATTTTTTTCGAATACAATTTATAATAAAACTTTGATAGAACTACATTATTTAGGCTAAATATTTCTATTTTTCCAAAAATAATAAAGTTTTAGTTAAATATTTTTTTGAATTTGACTTGAAAATAAAGATTTATACAATTGAAATAAATAGTCAAGTTATCTAAAAAGTTATAAAAAAAATACATAGTTTGAAATTAATTATATCGGCTATAATCTTTTATATAGCTCTAAATTACGGTGCTCTAAAAATATCTTTTTTTTACTTTTATCTAAAAAAGTAAAAATACACCATTGAAATAAATAGTCATTACATCAAAAGAAGAAATAAAAAGAGTGTACAATTGCATTATAATGCAAGTGATTCGTTTTATTTCTTGCAATTGTACACTCTTTTTATTTCTTCTTTTGATGCAATGACTATTTATTTCAACTGTGTATTTTTATTTTTTTAGGTAAAATCAGTAAAAAAAATAAAAATAATTTTAGAGCACCGTAATTTAGATCTATATAAAAATTATAGCCAAAATAATTAATTTCAAACTATGTATTTTTTATAACTTTTTAGATGCCTTGACTATTTATTTTAACTGTATAAATTTTTATTTTCAGGTCAAATTCAAAAAAAGATTAACTAAAACTTTATTATTTTGGGGCAAATAAAAATATTTAGCCTAAATAATGTAGTTCTATCCAAGTTTTATTATAAATTGTATTTGAAAAAAATTATCTAAAAAAGTAATATTCTTAAAAAAGTAAAAATATATTCTATTTTTCAAAAAAAACCACATATACAGAAAAATCCACGTGACAGGCAAGTGCACCCACACTTTTTGTCATATTAGCATCTAAGGGGGTAATGACTCTCAAAATGCCAAGTTAAGAGGGTAATTAAGACCGGACATAATTTGGGGATGATACTAATAATCAGAGCCAAATTTAGAGGTGGTTTAAAGTATTTTGCCAAAAAATTATAAGGTGAAAATTCGAAACTTTCACCAATAAGGTAAAAATTTAGATAGTCAACTGACTCCTAAGATTCCCAATGAAGAATGTATTTACTTTTGGTAACTAGGTCTTTTATTTTTTCACACCAAATCAGACCTAGGTTTCTTTGTTTTTTTTAAAATTAGAACATAAAAGAGGCAGGGGGATTTTTCTTTTCAAAAGCATTAACAGGGAGATGACATGGTTGAAGCATCCTTTCCTTGTGTATAAACTTTGTTAGATTTTTATCAGAAGAAAAATATAAATAATTAATAAATAAATAACTAAAGAAACAAGAAAAAGAACTTTGTTAGATTCCTTATTGTGAGATGCAAAGGCATAAGCGTGACTGAGCTTTAAGATTATTAGGAAAAAGAAAAATGTGGGTGTAAATTGGAATATTTTGTATTTGTTCTCCCACTTTGTTTATAATTTAGAATATCAGTCTTACCGACCCTTCTCTATCTCTATTTTTGGTTTTGATATATGTAATTAGGGTTGTTCAACTCGAACACAAAAATCACACCAAACTGTAAAATTAAATTAAATTGATTAAAAAATTCGACTAGATTTTATTTGACTTAGTGGTATTGAGTAAAAAAAATCTGAACCAAACCGATATATAAATATATAATTTTTATAATTTTTTTAAGACTTTATATTAAATTTTCTTTTTAAAAAAATATAAAAATATTTGGGATCCTCTCATGTGTTAACCTTGAAAGCGTACATTGACGGAAAATTATTGATAGACAACTAAGAAAATAACTATCATGTGTTACTAACAAAATTCTATCATTGGAATATTTTAATAGATCATATGTTTGTCAATTTTTTCATATTTACTAAACATATATTCACTTATCAAAACTTTATCTATAACTTTAACAAAGTAAGATTCACATAATATTCATGTAACAAAAAAATCCCGAAAAATCCGACAAAATCGAACCAATCCTAACCGATATAGTTGGTTTGATTTGATTTTGATAAAAATCGAACCAACCCGGTCTATGTAATCATGTATATCATAAACTAACAAAAAGGTTCTATTTAATTAATATAATAATACTCTTGATCATTATGGAATGTAGAATCAGTAAGCACTTAACATATACTATAAATTAACGAAGTGGAACAATTTGATATGTAATTTCTGTCTATTTCTAATTAATAAATAATTTTCAATGTTATCTAAGGAAATTATTAGATGCAAGGAATAATTGAGAAATCTTTAAGAATTTTTGACTGCATGATTTTTTTTCTTTCGGTTGATAAAAAGAATGTCAAAATTGAAGTGATGATGATAAGCTTAGATAAGGGTAAAATATTCCAAATTAAAATGATAATGTTTTTGTATTCCATAAACAAAGAAAGTTGAAAGGTATATTTACCCTTTTTCGCATCTCTCTTCGTATAGTATATGATTTACCTAGTGGCATGTCTACGACATTTTTATGTATACTCGTTCTGGAAAAGCGAATAAGGGATTTGAATTATTTTATTTCCACTCCCTCCCTCACCCTAAATAAATAAATAAATAACTCAAAAATGAAACTTTGTATCATTTTCAAGTTGATGTAATCTTTTTTTAATTCAGATATAAGTTAGAAACTTTTTCGTACGGTATTGCAAGATTTTTTTTTTATTTTTATGAAGAATGAATGTGCTGTGTTTAAACAAATATCACCATCCAGAGTCGTGGTGGGATATATAGATAGGATCCTGCCACCTTTAATTAGAAAACTCGAATTTAAGCTTTGGAAAAGAAAAGAAAACTTCCTCCTTTAATGAAACTTATTCGGAGCGGATCCGGATTAGTCAGAGCTCCAAAGCGAGAATGCACCGCATTGGTTGGAAACCGGAAAAAAAAAAGCATCACTTATGGTTTTTAAGGGCAAATATTCAGTGGGTAGTAAATAAAATAAAACAAAGTGATATAGCATATCAGGTTCTATGGTGTAGTGGTTAGCACTCTGGACTTTGAATCCAGCGACCTGGGTTCAACTCCCGGTAGGACCTTTTTATATTTGTTGATTTTTCGTTCTTTGAAAAGACATAAATTGGTTTTACTTATTCGTTAACCTGAAATGACTAATTAATCAGCAAATGAATGGGTCTAAAACACTAGACAAACTCAATGGTTGGGCTTACTCACTACTCATATCCCATAAACATAAAATCTTAAATAATCTAATGGTGCACAATGAGAATTAAAAGAAAGATATTTAATTGAGCCGCTCAACAACACAATATACAGTGTGTGAGATCTGTGGACGGTGAGGTATACGCAAACCTTACTCCTACCTTCAGGGGCAAAGCTATATTGTCTTAAGGGCGGCTAATCGATCACCCTTCGTCGAAAAATCACACTGTGCATATAGGTAATGATTAGGTTCTAGAGATATATAATATATATTGAACACTCTTTTACAGAAAACTTTTTTAACTTCTTATAATTTTGAATACCTTGAAAAAATTCCTGACTTCATCAATACCTACCTTGTGTGAGATGAGATAGAACGGTTGTTTCCGATGAATCCATTAGCACAAAAAGGGGTGCTCATCAATTTGCACTGTCCTTTCACAATAAACTAAGAAAATTGGAATACAATATTCTAACATGGATGGGATGGAACATAAGAATCCTTTGCATATAAAAACCAATATTTGAGGCTAGTATGCCCCAAGAATTTTGCTCTCTTTGAAGCTTCTTCCTTTTATCCTCACTTAACAAATGCTATCATCATTGCACTTTTATGGTTATAATATTCCATTTGCAAATGTGAAATTTTCTCCTTTAAAATCCAAGATTAGGGCCTCTAGTCTTTTTGTAGGCAACAAATCTCACATTTACTTAGCCATGGAACAAGAAAGAAAAATGGAAGTTCAAGAGAGATCAATAGATATTAGTCTCAAAGACCTTTCTAAGCAGCTTGAAGAATTTGCTAAGGTTAGAAACTGGGAAAAGTTTCACAGCCCTAGGAATTTGCTCCTTGCCATGGTAATTCTCTTTTCATGTTTTACCTTTCTGCCTTCAATATGATATTGACAACACTGATTCAGAGGAGCATTTTTATCTCGAGCGAATCC
This sequence comes from Nicotiana paniculata, assembly GCA_005239505.1. NCBI lineage: Eukaryota > Viridiplantae > Streptophyta > Magnoliopsida > Solanales > Solanaceae > Nicotiana > Nicotiana paniculata. The sequence goes on along the minus strand of ML307512.1, from coordinate 54,905 downwards.
AAGATTTAAACTTGATGGATTCAATCTTTGAGGTTCTTGACACCGAATACATTGTACTTCTGAAATTATATGTTCAAAAATTTATATTAGTCGATATATTTTAGTGGTTTTTTACCTATATTAATATTTCATGTTGAAATACTAGGTTCAGTTAAACCGCATGATTATAGGCAGGGGCGAAGCCACTTTTAATAAAGGGTGGTCAACTGACCACCTTTCATCGAAATATTACAAGAAATTACACTATATATATAAGTAAAATATTGATTTTAGATGTATAAAATATATATTGAACACCCTTTGTTGGAATCATTTTTTAGTTCTTTCAAGTTTGAACACCCTTAGAAATATTTCTGGCTTCGCCACTGATTATAGGTTTCATCTTCTGTCTTTAGCTAGGTTCATCAATGGCCCATAAGTACTCCTGCTCTGTGATAAATTATTCTAAGATATAGGATATGAAATTGCTCAGTGCTTGCTCTTATCAAAGAGTAAGAACTTATTTCTTGAAAAAAATGTTTTAACTTAAATTATAAGCCTTATTTACTTTGGTTAATGGACTAATTCAATTTTTGAGCATCCTTTGATGAAAGAGTTATAAGATTGATTTGTAGCTCTTGTTTTAATTAGTCTCATGAAGATAAAGCTTATCTTATGACCAATTATAGAATGTCTTGACATCTTGCTCGAGATGACGAAAGCTGTATATCAGTTGTACAAAAGTTAATATGATCCCGTTATTGTATTTCCAACTTGGTGGCATAAATAAAGGCTAAGAATCATAACAACCTATAGACTTTCTGTTGCATCTTGGCATGTAACTACTTGGAACAATTTTGTACACAAGAAAAAAAAGCATAGTATAATTTCCGACGAAGGAGCTGGTTCGGCTAAATTCCCTTATGCCCTTGTAGCTCCGCCCCTTCATGACGATAGACATATAACGTTTGTATGAAAATTATTACTATCCTGTTATCGTGTTTCCAACTTGGTGGCATAAATAAAGGCTAAGAATCATAACAAACTAATAGATTTTCCGTTGCATCTAATTGGCATATAACTACTTGGCACAATGTTGTACACAAGCAAAAAAAAAAAAGGCATCTCTCCATTATTCATGAAAAAACAAATAGTTTATGCTAATTATTGATGGTGAGAATAGAGAATAAGATTAGAATATGATTCAATTATGTTATGTGAAATTGAAAATTTTCAGGTAGGTGAAGTAGGGGAGCTATCAGAAATATTCCAATGGAGAGGAGAAGTAGACAAAGGATTACCAAATTGGAAGGAATCAGATAAAGAGCATCTTGGAGAAGAATTATCTGATGTATTACTTTATCTTATCAGATTGGCTGATATTTGTGGTATTGATCTTGGTGATGCTGCTACTAAGAAAATTGTCAAGAATTCTATCAAATATCCTGAGCCAAATGTCTTTTGATAAAAGACATGTTTTACTAATTGTTTGTGTATCACAAGAGCTTTTTGTGTTTGGTGATGAAGGAAACAAAATACTATATCATTTTGCTGAGACTAAAAATAAAATAGTTTTGCCTTTCTCTCGAGTTTGCACTTAATCCCAAATTTCCTTCAACATTTGTTTATAACTGTGGTGTACTTGTCAGCTTGCGCGTACATCGACTAATTTCATAGTTCTGTTTACCTAAGACTTGGACAAATGAAAAAAAAATCACATAGCATTTTAGTCTTCGCTGGAATTATAACCGAGAGCTCCTCTTCTCAGCTCACTTTATTGATCATTAGACCACACCCTTGTGTGCTAAATTATTTTCAACGTTATTACAACTCTTATGCTTCAATATCGCCTAGACCATAATGCATTAACTACAATGTTGTAAAAGCTCGAGTTGGACTTAATTTCTAATTTCCTTTCGACATAATTACAGCAACAAATACTTTGTATCAAGTAAGTTGAGAAGCGCTATGAATTTTCATAGATCATATCCAGTGACGTAAGCAAAAACTTATTTTTCTTATTATGTATACATTCATATTTATGAAAAAATTTGACGAATTGGTATCACGTGACACTATTTAGGATAAGGTACGTACGCATCCGTGACAATGTTTTCCCCTCCTTTATCATATTTGGGATCAACAGTATGAGTAAAAAAATAAACGATTAACTAAAAAGACATTTCATTTTTATTATACACATATTGTGAGCAAATATGACCATTCTACAAGGCATTTTCATTTTCGTATTAATGAAATTTGGCTTATTCCTTGAAAGAAAAAAAGATTCTAATTATATTAAGAGTGTGCTTTATACTTTATTCCAATTGTTGAAAATAACACAGAAAAATGTAATTGTACCTTAATAATAAGAAGAGAAAATAAAATAAAATAAATTCCACTAACCTACATGACTCTTTCCGCACATATCGTAGAAGCAGCGGCTAATTTGAAAAACCGTTATTATACGTGACAATTACTCCCTTCTCTTTGACAACTCTACTAACAATTAATTCTTAAAAATATTATCTTCATTCCTCATAAACAAAATATGTAACTGAAACAATACACACAACATCATCTAAAACATTGAAATCCCAGGTTTTTTTTCTTCTTATCATTTCTGTTATACTTAATGTTCTTGACATGTTAATCTGATTTGTCTTCTCTTGTTTTCTTGATCTCATTTTTCAGCTTTCAGTATTTATCTACAAAAACATTCGGTTATTGTTAAAAAGTCAATATACTTCTAATGACGAATCAAGATTAACTAGGATAGAAATTGTAAGATCTCGTTGAAATTGTTCATTTGGAAACAATAGGGCCGTTATGTTCATTAATAACCTTGTATTGTCTTAGACAAATTGCCCCTCATTTTTTGTCATTGTAAATCTTTTAGAACCCATAAAATGTGGATTGCAGGGATTTTGATGAAACAATATCTTTAGGGGTCTCTTGTTTGGCAACGATCACTTTTATCCCGTGGAAAAAATTATTTACATTCAGTAGCCATAAAAATGAATAAACTTTTTGTATATATATATATATATATATATATATATATATTTTCCACTATTATTTTGAGAGCAACTATATATACAATGTCATTTTTCCTTGTTTTTTTTTTTGCGTACATCCTTTATTGTATATGAAATATCTCTCTATAGAAACTGGCAATCCAATTTGCTTGTCTCAACAGAATCTGTATAATCATGTTCATTATAGGTTTCCTGGCATATTCTGCAGTCTAATTTTGCTACTCTTTTTTTTTTTTTTTGGTTATCTATATTTTCAATGGTAAATGATAGGAACCATTTGTGTTTTAATGTGCAGAAAATAGGCAAATATGGAGGGAACATTGTTTTCCCCTGCTTTGGAAGGAATGAAGCATGTTAAGTCTGACCATGGAGAGCTCATGACTAAGCCTTTCTTGGAAGTTTGCAAACTTGTATTGCCAATTCTAGGTTTCTAAACTTTTCTCTAAAATTGTCGTGATTATTACTCTGTGATTTTACTTTTATTGAGCCGAGAGTCCATCGGAAACAACTTGTCTACCTTCAGAAGGTAGGGTATTGTCTGCGTATACACTACCCTCCCCTGACATCACTTATGAGATTACACTGAATATGTTGTTGTTGTTGTTAGACTTTTAGTATTGAAGCCAATTTCTTTTACAAGAAAATATTGCATGATGAAGTTGTTGTCATGTGACCGGGAGGTTACGAGTTCGAGTCATGGAAACAGTCACTTGCAGAAATGCAGGGTAAGGCTGCGTACAATAGACCCTTGCGGTCCGGCCTTTCTCCGCCCCGCGCATAGCGTGAGCTTAGTGCACCAAGCTGCCATTTAGAAAATATTGCATGATGTTCTTATATTCACCACCTTAACAACCTTTTGTGCTCAACTGATGCATATTTTGAAGGTTTCTTAGCGTCCACCAGACAGTAGAGTGATCAGGTCCTCTACTAGTTCCCACAGAACTAAATGCTAGAAAGACGAGTAAAGAGACAAAGGATTTTTACGTGGAAAAATCCCACTCAAGGGGACAAAAACCGCGACCTACACTTGTAGGATTTCAACTTTACTAAATTGTAATCTAAACTATTACAAGCCACTTTCTAATGACTTTCTTACAAAGACTTCAGCACTCTAACTTGTAATACTTCTTACAAGCCACTTTGTCACAAACTAGTTACAAAGACTTTGACTCATGACTAGCTTTAGTCACACACAAGGTTGAAATATGAAGGATTGAAAGGTTCCTAACTAGTTGCTTCTACAAAGCTTAGTAGGATACAATGAAAAACAAGATACAAGATTACAACTCAACTAAGGACATTAACATTACTTGATAACCACGTGTGAGGTTTTAGTGGAGTTGTCGTCTTGCTCTTGAAGCCCTTGAGCCTTTAATGCTTGAGAGCACTTAATGCTTGAATATTCTTAGTAATTGCTCAAGTGAGTATGTTTTTCTTATTGCTTCAAGATATTATAAACCATTACACATTCCAAGAAGGATGTCCAAAATCTTGGAGGTACACGGCTCAACCACTAGGAAGTGATTGTTACACTGTTGCTATACTGTAGCGTGAACAGTAGCAGGAATTCACATTTTCTGTCACAGATTTTTACAGCTGTCAAGTTGACCTGTAGTTTAATCTGTGAGTCCGCTAAGGGATCATGTCCCTTAGCTAGTCCGTCCTCATCCAGCACTGTATGATCCGAAATTCCTGGAGACAGAGATGACTTGTGATGCTGTGTATATATTATGTACTCAACCTGGTCCTTCACATAAAAGTTTGTTAAATCATCAAAACAGAATACAACTCATCAATTTTCCCCTTTTTGATGATGACAAACTTTTATAATTGGGAGGTAAATGTGATAGAGTAACACATGCGTGACCAGGTTCCCAGCAGGTTCCCCCTATCAATATGCTTCCCCCCTTAAACATTGCACAAACAGGTCAGAGTTTCCAATTATTCCCCTTAACTTCCCCTTTTTGGCATCACAAAGTGTCAGATCCAGGCAAGAAAAATCAAGGAAGTCCATTAAAGTTAACTCATGCCCCTTGTGTGTACACAAGCATGGTAGAAGACAGAATAAAAGTCAAAAAGGCAATAAATAGAACACGAAAGGACTGATTTCGTTGATAGCAAAAACTTATAAACATTGTAGAAGTCTTTGCTCGAAAGCAGAAGACTTCATTTGGATTTTTCAAAGTAGGAGCAGTCACATGTTATCCAATCCCAAAAAAAACAAAAAGAAACAACAGTAATCACAACCAGCCACAGAAAGAGAAATCCTAGGGAGCACTAGAGGAGGAGGGGTTAGAGGTAGAGGCAACGAGAGTGCGAAGGACCAGGTCCATGCGAGCATTCGCAGAGGACTGTTCCTGAAGAAGCCTTTCCTTCAGATTCTCCACTTGAAGTTTCAATTCTGCATTCTCCATGGTCAAGAGGGACACTTCTTCATCAGTGGAACTAGAAGAACTAGGTCCCTTATCAGACTGGCCTTGCACTTCCATAAGAGCTATTTGAGCTTTCAGCCTCCTGATCGTGTCCTGGGTAGCATTCAGTGCAGTGATCATCTGAGAGATTGTAGAATTACTGCCCCCTACCTTCTCAATGCATTCACACTCCTCAAGTGTGATCTTGGTGAAACTCTGTTTGCAGATTCCAACCTGAGGATTACTGAGGGGTACTTGGAAGTACTTGAAGATCCTGGTGAGTAAGAAACCATAGGGAAGACCATGATTACCATCCTTGATGGAGACAAATTTGTTCATGTGATTGATCATTAGAGCTGGTAGGTTGACAGGAGTGAAGTTGTCGAGTGCCTCCATCAGAATAAGGTCATCCCTAGATGCAACAGATCGTCTTTCATCCCGGTGGAGAAGAACTTTGTTTACCAACTCAAAGAGAAGTTGGTAGACAGACAGCATAGCCTTCTTATGTACCCGGTCCCCATGCTGAACAGACCCAGGTTTGACAATAACTTTCAGGAAGGTGTTGTTGCATGCATCCTTCTTTAGATCGACTGAAGGCAAACCCTCTGATGGAATCCCTAGAATTTTTCCCAGGAGAGAATCATCGAACACGATATCCACACCTTCCACCAACACACACGCATGACACTCAGCAGGGGAGAAGAAGGTACCATAGAACTCCCGTACAGCATCCTCATAGCTTTTGGCTCCACTAACATTCAAGAGATGGTCCCACTTTTGAAACTCAAGCATAGCCATGAGTTAACTCATGCCTGGCATATCAAGGATATCAGGGTCAATGGTACGCCCCAACAGCACCGCTTGCAGCTTAATATTTTCTCTCCACGTAGCAGCCTGCACTGAACCAGGTTCCCCTGCTGGTTCTGCTTCTTCTTCTCGCTTACGTTTTCTTGACACTTTGACTGATATTTCCTTAGAACTGGAAGATTTCAGTCCACTAACCTCTCCAACATCTTTCTCCTTAGACTTCAAGGGTGATGGCTTCACACTCTTCCTAGCCACAACCTTCTTTCTTTTTACTAAGGAACTAGGTTCCTCAGCAGGTTCCTCGTCAACCTCCACCACTGGATTATTTTTATCAACTGCAATCTGACCATCTTTTACCAGACGCCTCCTTTTTGGCTTGTTACACTTCTTGCTTTTCTCAAGAGCCTGATCCACAGCCTCTTTCTTTTGGAGTTGAGTAGAGGGACGCTTCACAGAGGGAGCAGAAATGCTTACCCCATGACGAATTTTAAATCTTGCACTAAGAACCATATCATCTTCATCCTCATCATTCACAGGAGCATAAAGAGGAGGAATATACTCGAGAGGGGGAGTGTAGAATATTAGCTCATTTGTAGCCTGAGAGGATGGTGAACCAGGTCCCTTGCTAGTTTTTGAGGATGGAGTCTCATGTTGAGTAGACTCGAAAGGGACCATGGTACCAGCATCCTCAGGAACAGACAGAAAGGCTGCTTGAGTCTCAGGAAGAGTGCAAGGACTTTCAGGAGTTTTTTCCAAGGAGATGACAATGATGTTTTTGGCGGCCTCTTTGTCAGGGGATTCTATGGGAGTTTGAGAGGTGAGAAAGGCGGAGTTAATGTACTGACTAGGATCCTCCTCTGAGGCTTCAGATGTGGGAGAGATTTCAGGGATGAGTGGCTCAGATAGTGGTACAGTGGGAGATGGAGTGGCAACTGTAGGGATCAGGGTTTTTGGCGAGGATGGAGATGGTTCCGACTGAGGAGAAGAAGCTTCAGGGACTTAGGCTTCCTGAGATGATTCTGGTACTAGGGGAGCAGAGAGGGTTTCCTTGGATGATGAGGAAACTTGGCCCTCATCAGGGGTGATGTTGAGGTCGGTAGCAATGGAGGAGGGGACGATTTCCTCTTGAGACGCCATTATTAATCACAATGAGCAAGGAGGGAAAGAAGTAGGTGAGAAGGAAGCTTTTGGGTTCAAGGAAGTGGGAATGAATGAAATGGTGAGAAGTGAGGAGTTATGTAGAGAGAGGGAGAAGGGAAACTGGTCCAAGTGACGGTTTGAAGAGTTGGAAAATGTGTAAGGGTGTTGAAAGGTGGAAGGACCGAAGTGATTGATGTGTCTCTGAAAAGGTGGAGAGAGGTAGAGAATAGTGGCAGAAGTAATTAATGTAGTTACTTTTCGAGAAAGAGGGAGAGAAAACATATAACTACTAACCTGGCATATAGGAACCAGGTCCCATACATGTTTTATTTTGAAAAGAGAAACCTCAGCCCTTCCATGGTCTACAACACCACTTCATTAAATTCTGTAATCACCATACATGTCTACCTGCAACGATATTGAAGTGAGTTATACTTTATTAGGAAAACACCTTGGCATCTTAACCTAAGTAAGACATTCAAAGCCATAGGATAACCAGGTTCCTAATTGGGTCTCAGCATGCCCAGAGCCAGTCTGTTCTTCTCAAAGTGTTCTCTTCCAAGTGCTTTGGTGAAGATGTCTGCAATTTGATCTTCAGTGCAACAAAACCTCAAGCTGATATGACCCTTTTCAACATTGTCTCTAAGAAAGTGATGTCTCACATCAATGTGCTTGGTTCTTTTGTGTTGAACATGATTTTTTGCCATATTGAGTGCACTTGTGTTGTCACATAGGAGTGGAATGCTGTCAATGATAACCCAAAATCCTCCAATTATTGTTTGATCCATAGCAGTTGAGCACAGCAGGAGGCGGCTGCAACATATTCAGCTTTAGCTGTGGATAATGCCACCGAGTTCTGCTTTCTTGTGCCCCATGAGATTAAGCATGAACCAAGAAAATGAGTCATCCCTGAAGTGCTTTTCCTATCTACCAGATAACCTGCATAGTCGGCGTCAGCATAACCAATAAGATTAAAATTGTCACCTGAAGGATAGTAAAGGACCAGGTCCTGTGTGCCTTTGAGGTAGCGCATGATCCTCTTAGCTGCTTTCAGATGTGACTCCTTGGGATTAGATTGAAATCTTGCACATAGTCCTACACTGAAGACTATATCTGGTCTGCTAGCTGTGAGGTAAAGAAGTGAACCAATGATCCCTCTATACACGGTTTGATTCACAGGAGTGCTAGCATCATACATGTCAAGTTTGGTAGCCACTGCAATGGGTGTGTCAATCACCTTAGAATCCTCCATGTCAAACCTTTTGAGCAGTTCCTTGATGTATTTCTTCTGGTTGATGCAAGTGACCTTGATAGACTGTTTGACTTGGAGACCCAGAAAGAAGTTTAGGTCCCCAATCATGCTCATCTCGAACTCACTTCCCATTAGTGTTGCAAACTCCTTGCACAACGAATCTGCAGTAGCTCCAAAGATAATATCATCGACATAAACCTGGACAATGAGAAGGTTCCTTCCTCACTTCTTCAGGAAGAGAGTGTTGTCTATCTTCCTCTTGTGAACCCATTGTCTAGAAGGAACTTTGACAATCACTCATACCAAGCTCTGGGAGCTTGCTTCAATCCATACAAGGCCTTGTCGAGTTTGAGTACATGTTCTGGGTGGATATGATTTTCAAACCTAGGGGGTTGCTTGACATACACTTCTTCCTTGAGATAACCATTCAAGAATGCACTTTTCACATCCATTTGGAACAAGGTGAATTCCATATGAGATGCAAAGGCTATAAGAATTCGAATGGCTTCCATACAAGCAACTGGAGCGAAGGTTTCATCATAATCAGTCCCTTCTTCTTGATTGTAGCCTTGGACTACCAGCCTGGCTTTGTTCCTAGTTGTTTTCCCGTTTTCATCCAGCTTGTTCCTGAACACCCACCTGGTCCCTATGATGGTTCTGTTTGAGAGACGAGGTACCAGATTCCACACTTTGTTTCTCTCAAATTGATGAAGTTATTCTTGCATATCACGATCCAATCAGCATCCTTTAGGGATTCCTTGATATTCTTGGGTTCAATTTAGGACAAGAAGGCTGAGAAGGCTAGGGAGTTTCTAGTTTTTGATTTGATTTGAATTCCGGAATCAAGAGGGGTAATTATGTTATCAAGAAGGTGAGAGCTTTTATGTTTCCAGTTTGGAACTTGAGACTGATTAGTGGAAGTGCTTGGTGTGTTAGTTGGGGTTCCCTGTGACTCTTGTTCTGCAACCTGAGGAGTGCTTTCCACTGCATCTCCAACCCTTTCCTCAGCTTCTGTGGGAGAGATAGGAGTACCAGGTTCCTCCTGAGGTTCTGAGGAAGAGGTTGAGTTGCCTTCCACTGTCTCCTTTGTTTGACTCATCATATCAGCCTTGTCATTAGACACATCAGAGATTTCCCCTGGAACCAAGAGTGGTTCGTTGTCTTGATCATCACCATTATTGTCCTTGTTTGAAAAGGGGGTTTCATTGAAGAGGACATGAACACTCTCCTCCACACATTGAGTCATTTTGTTATAAACTTTGTACGCCTTGCTTTGAGAGGAATAGACCAGAAAAATTCCTTCATCACTCTTGGCATCGAACTTTCCCAGCTGATCCTTCCCATTATTTAGAACATAACATTTGCAGCCAAAAGCCCTTAGATGGGTCACCTTGGGATTTCTTTAATTGAGCAGTTCATATGGGGTCTTGTTCAGGAAGGACCTGATCATGCACATGTTCACCAAGTAGCAGACATTATTGATTGCCTCATCCCAGAAGTTTTTTGCAATCCCGCTGTCTATTAGCATTGTTCGAGCCATGTCCTCCAGAATCCTGTTATTTCATTCCAAAACACCATTTTGCTGGGGAGTCCTTGGAGCTGAAAAATTGTGTGTGATTCCATTTTCATTACAGAATTCATCAAATCTTGTATTATCAAACTCCGTTCCATGATCAGACCTGATGCATGTCACTTTTATGTTCCTCTTCACTTGAATTTTCTTGACAAAGGCCACAAATACCTCAAATGTTTCATATTTCGAACGAAGGAATAATGTCCAAGTGAATCTAGAGTAATCATCCATAATCACAAAGATGTATTTCTTTCCACCCCTACTTGGAATTCTCATTGGTCCACATAGATCCATGTGGATGAGTTCAAGAGGTCTGTACGTGCTAACATCTTTCTTTGGTTTAAAAGATGATTTCACATGTTTCCTCTTACACATGCATCACATACTTTGTTATCTTTGAACTTTGAGTTTGACAGACCACGAACCAGGTCCTTCTTTATCAGTCTGTTCAACAGAGAGAAGCTGGCACGTCCTAGTCTTCTGTGCCAAAGCTCAGAATCATCTTCAACTGCCTTTAGGCAGTTCACATCACCTGCTTCCAGAGATTTGAAATCAGCAACGTAGATGTTTTTGTATCTCTTGGCTATCAACACCACCTCTCCAGTTACTAAACTAGTAATTGTGCATGTTTTTGACAGGAATTCCACCTTGTTTCCTTTGTCACAAATTTGTGAAACACTCAAGAGGCTATATTTCAAGACATCCACATAGTATACATTTTCAATTGAGTGTTCCAGATATCTTCCAACTCTTCCTACGCCTAGGATGTACACCTTCTTCCCATTTCCAAAGGACACATCCCCTCCTTACAGGGCCTTCAATGAGAGAAAATCCATGGTATTTCCAGTCATATGCTTTGAGCATCCACTGTCCATAATCCACTGTAGCCCGCTTTCCCTCACTGATCCTTGTACACACAAATAAATGGTCAGATTTAGGAACCCAAACAAGTTTGGGTCCCTTGTAATTTGGAAATGGGTGAATGAGAACTTTTCTAGTCCATGCTGGCAGGATTTTGTGTTTTTTTGCTGGGACCTGGTCCCTGTTCAGGCTTTCTCCTGCCTGCAAACGTTTCATTTTTCTGGACTGATTGGTCCCTGGCTGGACAGCTTTCCTTGTAGTGTCCATTGTTCCCACAATGGGTACAAAGCCAATTGTCAGGGACTGTGATGTATTTGTTGTATGGATTATAAGGATTTTTCTCCTTTGAAGATCCAATTCCCTACCTATTTCCACTATTGTTAAAGTACATGGTGGTGACAGCATCTGACGACCATGTCCAATTCAAGGCCTTCGTAAGATCAGATTTTACTCTACTTAGTTCAACCTGTAACCCTTTGTTTTTCTCTAACTCACTACACAGATTAGCTTTTGCTTCATTCAAATCCTTCTCCATCCTGACATATTTTTCACTAGCAATTTCTTTTCCTTTTTCACCACTTGGTGGACCAGGTTCTAGTTTAAGCCTCTTGATAGTTTCCTCTAGACATGTGATTTTATTATGAAGATTATTTCTTTCCTGCTCTACAATATTAATTTTCTCATTTAGCCTAGTGTTATCAAGAACTGAACTTTCAGTCTTTCTTTTTAGCTCATCCCTCATTGCAGCACTATCTTCACTCTTTTCTTTTTCAAGATTGCCTACGGTGTCCTTTAGGTTCACAACTACCATCAGTAAGTCATCTCTAGTTTGTTCTACCTCTCCTAGTTCAATGGTCAAGAGGTCCGTATCTTCAACTAAGGCATAGTATGCATCAATAAGAACATTAGATAAGGACAGTAATTTTTTAGGAGAGTAGGATTTCAGATTTCTCTGAACATCCTTGAAGTCTACCTCTTCCGAGTCATATTCTTCTTCTTTATCATATAGAGCCATGAGGGCAAACAATGAGTCGTACTCCTTTGCCTTGTTTTCGACTGCCATCATGGAGCTGTTTTCTACTTCAGGTTCCTCGTCTGACTCACTGGATGAATCTCGCCAAGCAGCAAGAGCTTGTCTCACAACATTGTCAGCTGTACTTTTTCTACTGAATCTCTTATCAGGAACCTGGTTCCTCTTTGCGACCTTGTCAGAGTTGTATTTGTAGCTGTCTTGTTTCAAGAGCGGGCAGTCTTTTATGAAGTGTCCAGGTTTCCCACATTTATGACATAAATCATGATTTCTGGGCTTGCTTAAGATGCCTCTTCTAGGTATCCCACCGTTCCTTCGCACCATTTTTTGGAATCTCTTGGTGAGATAATCCATGTCATGATCTTCTTCACTTGACTCATGCTTTTCCACCTGAAGAACCAGGTTCTTCTCCTTCTTCGGCTCCCTTCTTTCATTGTCCTTCTTCTTCATCATCTCATATGTCATCAGATTTCCTATCAACTCATCCATTGTTAAGGTTTGCAGATCTTTTGCTTCTGTGATAGCATTGACTTTGCTTTCCCAAGAACTCGGCAGAACACTTAAGATCTTTCGCACAAGTTTGTTTCTGGGAATAACTTCACCTAGAGAATGAAGTTCATTGATGATAGAGGTGAACCTGGTATGCATGTCTTGTATAGACTCATCATCCCTCATCTTGAACAGTTCATATTCCGTAGTGAGCATGTCTATCTTGGACTGCTTTACTTGTGTTGTTCCTTCATGAGCCGTCTACAGGGCATCCCAGATCTCCTTGGTTGACTGACAAGCAGAGATCTTATTGTATTCAGCAGGTCCGATGCCACAAATGAGAATTTTCTTTGCGCAAAAAATCTTTTCCACAGCTTTTCGATCTGCCTCATCATATTCCTTTCTGGTTTTTGGTATTAACGGATCTGCTTCTCCAACCTTTTTTAATGGAACATGAGGGCCATCACAAATGATGTCCCAAAGTTCGGAGTCTTCAGCCATGATAAAGTCATGCATTCTCGTTTTCCACCAACCATAGTATTGGCCGTTGAATCTTGGGGGTCTATAGGTTGATTGTCCTTCTTTAAAGTTGGGTGGAGTAGCCATTAGAGATCCTTTCTAGGTGTAAACCTTTTAGAAAGAACCCGCTCTGATACCAATTGAAGGTTTCTTAGCGTCCACCATACAGTAGAGTGATCAGGTCCTCTACTAGTTCCCACAGAACTAAATGCTAGAAAGACGAGTAAAGAGACAAAGGATTTTTACATGGAAAAATTTCACTCAAGGGGACAAAAACCACGACCTACACTTGTAGGATTTCAACTATACTAACTTGTAATCTAAACTATTACAAGCCACATTGTAATGACTTTCTTACAAAGAATTCAACACTCTAACTTGTAATACTTCTTACAAGCCACTTTGTCACTAACTAGTTACAAAGACTTTGACTCATGACTAGCTTTAGTCACACACAAGTTTGGAAGATGAAAGATTAAAAGGTTCCTAACTAGTTGCTTCTACAAAGCTTAGTAGGATACAATGAAAAACAAGATACAAGATTACAACTCAACTAAGGACATTAACATTACTTGATAACCACATGTGAGGTCTTAGTGGAGTTGTCTTCTTGCTCTTGAAGCCCTTGAGTCTTTAATGCTTGAGAGCACTTAATGCTTGAATATTCTTAGTAATTGCTCAAGTGAGTATGTTGTTCTTCTTTCTTCAAGATATTATCAACCATTGCACATTCCAAGAAGGATGTCCAAAATCTTAGAGGTACACGGCTCAACCACTAGGAAGTGAATGTTGCACTGTTGCTACAGTGTAGCGTGAACATTAGCAGGCAGTCACCTTTTCTGTCACAGCTTTTTTACAGCTGTCAAGTTGACCTGTACTTTAATCTGTGAGTCCGCTAAGGCATCAGGTCCCTTAGCTGGTCCGTCCTCATCCAGCACTGTATGATCCGGAATTCCTGGAGACAGAGATGACTTGTGATGCTGTGTATACATTAGGTCCTCAACCTGGTCCTTCACATAAAAGTTTGTTAAAGATTCTCATACATAGATGTATTTGTGTTATCTAAAGTTTTTTAACGAATTGAATTCATTTGACACCCTATGATGCCAGATAAATTTGGAGCTGCTATGACTGTGGTTAAATCTGACATCAATGGAAATATATCAGTGAGTTAGTCATTTCTTTGTTTCTTCTGTTTAAATATTACAAATATCGCAACTTGTGTTGCAAGATTTCATGTGTAACAGTATCATTCAGAATTTTTCTTTTAGAAAATCTCTTTCGTAACCTTATACTTATGCAAAATTTGAGATATCTCACATTGTTCCTAATAGAGAATACTCAATGCTTGTTTCCTTACAGAGGTTAGAATCCAAGTATAATGATAACACGTCGAGATTCAACTACTTGTACAGTTTCGTACAGGCAGAAGTCGAGATAAAGACTGCTAAATCTTCATCTAGCTGTACTAATGGTCTGCTATGGTTAACAAGGTACGCGATTGTTTTCCCATCCTCGTTATGTAGTCCTTTGTCGTTGGTGCATAACAAGTTTGCATAACAAGTTTGCTTACATAATGTGTTAAGATAAGTTAGACTAATCGATCATTCTGCTAACGCTGCAGAGCCATGGACTTCATAGTAGTGCTATTTCACAATTTAGTTCAGCATCAGGATTGGTCAATGTCCCAAGCTTGCAACGATTCTTACGCCAAGACATTGAAGAAATGGCACGGATGGCTTGCTAGTTCAAGCTTTACGGTATTTTCCTCACTGTTTATTCAACAACAGGATTTTGAAAGTAATGATGTGAAAGATTAATTCAACTAGCCAAAGACTTCCTATGATGAATATGTTAATCTCTTATATGAGAAACTGTACTGTAAATTTGGTCTTTTGAACCTGTAAAACGTGCTAACGTGTTTCTAAATGTGAACCAAAGGTTGCCATAAAGCTTGCTCCAGATAGGAAAAAATTCATGGAGGTTATAGGTGGCAACGGTGACATCTATGGTGATATGGAAAAGTTTTGTACGACGTTTTCACCTATACTTCAGCAAATCCACAAATTTCTGGTATGACATTAGTACTCTTTTCGAGTTTTCAGACAAAACTATGGTTGACTTAAGTTTGTGAATGATGCATTGGTCTTTTGTGCAGGCTAGTGTTGGCTTGGACGGTATGAAAGCTTCATGATCAACTTCTCCAGTTTCAGCATTCTCAAGTTCTTAAGTGTAGATCTTCACCATATTTGTTGATTCTATTTTCATCTTGTCCCAATTTTTCAACAGCATTGTTACTTCTCCCAAATTTTCACTACATCTGTTGCTTTCATATTCATTTCGTCCCACTAAAGTTTTATGATATTTTCTGGCCAGCGTCTTACTCCTCTAATGTTGCTTCTTTTTGACATATCATGCATCACCAGACCCATTTTGCTCTCTTGTTTTCTCAATCTTTTTACCTATAGTTTTTGTGTGTGTGCGCGCGCGCAAGCGCAATCATATGAGGGTTCAGTTATGATAAATACAAGCTATCGATTAAGTTTGGAAGTGTTTAATGATTCAGTTTACCGGAAACAGTCCCAGGAGTGTGATTTGAATGACTTGCACAAATCTCATGTACATGAATCTCATGTCACTATTTGTTTGGATTTTAGCCATCCAAGTCTTCTATGGTTCTTCCTTTCTCTATTTTTCCTTCCTCTTGGGGTGCGACCAATAAGATATTAAAAGGAAGTAGGAATTAAGGCATGAAAAGCCTATACATTTGAAAACATACAGTACCATGAACAATTTGAGTTTTACATAGAGTAAAAAAAAAAAAAAAGGCAGCCCGTTGCACGAGGCATTCGCGTTCATGCAGGGTTCAAGGAAGTGCCGCACCCAAAGAGGTGTGATGCAGACAGCCTATGCTAGTGCCAGCATTAATAGCTGCTTCCACGGCATTATAGGTCACACTAAAACAACTTTACAGAAAAAATGTATTAAAATACCGGAGGGCCACACAACAAGGGAAGAGTTACAGTAAAAAAAACTGGACATTATTTGCTCAAACAAAGTGTAAGGTCAACATTGTTTGTTGCGCCATACTGGCGGCTGAGAATAGGAGAAGACTGAACAGAATTTTAAACTGTAAAGATGATCAAGAAGGGGAGGGTTTAACTATGTAGACTCAACGATCAATTTTCTGTTGTGTTAATCAAACTCAAGTCTGAATCACTAAGTAAATCCCATACGAGTACATATGCAATGTACTCAAGAGCAAAATATCAGAATGTCGCGTGAGATTACATACACGATTTTCACACAAAATCAAACGAGAATATCAACTAACAGTTATTAATATATCTTTTGACAGTAACAAAAGGTGTTCGACTGAGATGTTCTCCTACTTTGGGAGAAAGTCCAGTAGCTACTTCTTTGATAACTGACTGTGGAGTTAATGGACCAGTAGGGTTGAAGTTCTCCTTTGAATCATAAGAGCTCTTAAACATTCTTGTCTGATTTACTGATGACTTTTTTATAGTCTCGGGATAAACTGATGGCGAAAGATCCTTAGAGAAACCTACTGATGGAGTATGAAAATCTTTTGCAGCTCCGATTGTCTTAACTGTAGGTGATGAGAAATCAGCATCTTTAACATTCTTCTCTGCAGGTTTCACTGGACTTACACTATGCTGAGTAAGCTCTCTATAATTTCCACATAGTGTGAAAATGTTCTCAATAAGCACTTTTCTAGAAGGCGCTGCGCCTATACAAACATCACTGTCCTTTGATAAATCACTGAAATGATGATCAGGAGCTGGACTCAAACAACTCATGTCATGATTGAGCATACCCGAACATATTCGTTTTTCCTCAATGACCTCCTTCTGCACCTCACCTTCTTCGTCCTCCTCAAATACAGTGCTCAGGCTCGCTTTATTGGCGAAATGTGGCAACCCAAGATTGACAGCAGGATCTTCAACTTCTTCTGAATTGCTTATGTTGGGATAAGCCAAGATTGTTTGGAAAGTGTTACCTCCTTCAGGTTTATATACTAGTATATCACGCTTCCCGGTATCCATATCAATTGATCTGTCCAAATCCATAGATTTTACCATTCCTGCAGCATCTTCAGAGTAAATATCCTGTAACCTTTTCGCGAAAGTATTTACCTCCACTTGTACTGATGATCCACTTTCAGCCCTAGAGCGGCGAAGCTCAGCTTCCATCTCCTCCAAGCGCCTCCGTAGCATTTCAAATTCTTGTTGCTGCTGGAACATTCTTTCTTCCATCTTCCTCCTTTCCATTTCAACAATTTCATTTGCCATTTTCTGACATTCTTGTATCCTCTTTTCCAACTCACTCTTCAACATCTGAGTTCGCTCGTTCACTTTAACAGTGATCTCCTCCTCAGTTATCTCCGTTCCCTTTCCTTGTACTAACTCAAGTTTGGTCCTTAGTGCAGCAATTTCTTCTTCTTTCCTCATAAGCTCTTTCTGAGCTTCATTACGCTCATTCTCTTTCAGCTTGTTCTCCATCTGAAGCCTGTAGATAAACTGGTCCATAACGGCAATCCTTGATCCCAAAATAACTGCCGATGAGGAAGAATCTTCTCCACCTTTCTCTTTCAACGGCGTATGAGGGCCACGGACAATACATTTAGCTTTGGCGCCATACTCTAGAGTAGAGATTGTCTTGTGGAGTTCTTTAGGATCCGGGCTCGCACACAATATCATGAGAATTTTAGACTTATCATCCTCAAAAGAATCCTACATCAAGTTTAGTTGAATCAACTTCAGCAAGTCTATGAACAAATTCTGAAAAAGCAATCTGCCCATACTATATATGGTATATACACAAAATTTACCTGTAGGAGCATGGTTAACTTGCTATCTCTAAACGGAACATGAGAATCACCATTAGCAATCGATTCAACAACCCTCTTCAATGCAATGTTTCCCTGGTTTATTTTCGCAGTCTGCAAGATTTAATTCGAGTAAGACAACAATTAATTATATTTGAAAGATGATCATATATTTTGAGGTACTTTAAAAGTAAATCAGATATGAACTCTTTTACCTGCATTTTTGCCTCCAAACCAGTTTGACCAGCTTGTTCAATATTCTCAGAACCAGCCATGTCCACAAGCATTAGTCTCCCTCCAACTGTTGGAACGTCAAGGATTATCTGTACAATGACATTTACCCGCCTTTAGTGAAATTGAAGACGAATATACGTTGCTGAAAGTAGAAATAAAACGAACTTATTTCCATGAAAATATTATCAAACATAAACTACCATGCAGTGGCTCCGAGAGCTCCTCTCGTTACACAGGGTGCTCTTTACGATTCTTCTCTTCTCCACTTTCTGGATCTCTTTCGATATCTTTATAGCTTCAGTTCCCGAGATAAAAGTTGCATTTTTTGCCTTTTTACAAATAACTTCCAGCTTCACCTGCAAAGGTAAAAGAGATTGTATAGACATAAAAATCAGTAAGCAAAGTCATACCTACTTTCTCATTTTTTAAGTTTCACATGATAACCCTACATCATCTCCACCACTATTTGTAGAAAGTCAACCGAATTGCTATTACTATCAAATCTCTCTGTAACAGCCTCGTTTGCTCCGATATTTTTGGCTGCTATAGTGAAATGTTGTTATAGAGGACGTATATTATAACATAACATAAAAGTCGGTTCCGAGCAAACTTGACTTTTATAGTGAATGCATATTAGATGTTGTTACAGAGAGGTTTGACCGTAACATGAAAACTTAAACTATAAATACCTTTAAAATGGCTGCTATAAATCTAAGTACACCAGCTTGCACATTTAGAATACAAATAAACACAGCTATCATGTGAAGAAATGAGCAAAACTCTTCCCAAACCACAGCTATTATACAGAACTAAACATGTTATACTAAAATTTCAGAAACATATCAATACAAAAACAAGGTATTAATTTATCCACAGCCGTGCATCAAGTATCAAAAATTGACAGAAGAAAAATCTATTTTTTACCTTAGACGCACTGGCCTTGGACCAACCAAAACCAAATCCACCACCAGTATTATTCGTCGATAACAAATCATAAATTTCCTCATTATATATCTCCAAAACAGTAACCTGAACAAATGTGCCAACACCAACTTTCTCGCTATTTTCATCACCCAATATATCCTTCAATGACCTATACACAATACCAGGCTGCTTAACACTCCCAAACATAGTATGACTTTTACCAGCACCAGTTGGTCCATACATCATTATTGTACATTTATCACCTAATTTCACTCCACCAATTCTTGACTCCACAAATTTCTTATAAAACTCATCAAGATCCTCTTCTTCAGACAACGACACGCCATCAAGTGTAAAATCTCTATACCCTATGTCAGTCCTAACGCGCAAGGACCGATGATCTGAATTTACTTGTAATGCTGATAAAGATTTGTCCTTTTTATTATCAGGGTAATCGCGAATACGGCCTATAACCTCAACAGGGTGCTCTGGAGGTGGCCCTTCTTTTGCTGTAGTAGTGAAGTTTAAACGGTGTTTTGATTGTGGGGTTCTTGAATTAACAACATGGGGTTGATTCAATTTTGATAATGGAGATGGGGTTATTTGATTCTTTGGTGTAGGAGCCATTGAAGAAGTAAAAGAGGAGAATAAACCCCAGAGTTCAAGAAAAGATTCAAACCTTAAAAATGGGGTTTCTATTGATTGAAGTTTCTTAAAATGTAAAGATTTACAGACCAAGATTGAGGGATTTTTTCAGTCACTGATTGGATTCAAATTTAGATATTTTTTTGGAGAGATAGGAGAGCTAAAAATGGAAAAATGGTTTGAAAGTTCAAAATTTAAGAGGCTAGCTTAATCTGCAACCGGGTAGAGTAACGGCTAGTTTCAATTTTTACTGGGCTTGGATCGGTATTCACCTAATTGGGCCAGCCCGAGTCGAATACTACCATTTACCTCTCTTTTCCCTTCTAACCTTTTTTTCTTGGGAATCTTACAGAAATATCTCAAATAAGTCTCAACTTACCAACCTCTAGCCATTAACCATATATTTATCAAAACTAGCCAATCACATATAAAAATTGAAATCCTAAATAAATATGATTCTTTCTCTCCAAGGATCACATGCAAAGATCTCCTTCCATATGTTTAAGCGTGATTAGCAATATTAGATGCAAAACAGAAATAAAATTTCATGCATGAGGTAGCAAATAAAGTGATGAAATACAAAAATAATATAAACAAGATTCCAAAAATCTAAGCAAAAACGGATGTTTTTCAATGGGTATGGTTGAAGTTTATTGAAAACATATAAATGAGTCAATATACAAAATTTGGGGAAGATTAGAGGTGATTTGGACGGATTTGATATCAAAATTTGTAGTTAAAAAGTCGAGTTCAAAAAATTCTTCGACACATATATCAAAAATTTATCACGCATGTATCTCACACACAGGTATACATGTGATACACATTTGATATAAAATATGATACATATGTGATACACAATGTGATACAAACATCATTTTTTCATGTTCATCTTCTACTTCGAATTTTCAATTCAAACCACCTCAAAACTCCACCAAATCATCCCAAAACTGAGATTCGAGCTCCTTAAGATGTACCCAATCTATTCTAATAACACTCACTCAAAAGAAAGCAAAAATTTGATCTTTTTTTGCTACAAATAACTAATTGGTTAATATTAGTAATATTTGGCTAAATTAGTAATATCTTATGAATTGACCAATTTTTGTAATAAGCTACTTATAAAGAGACATAGTCGGTAGTTTCCCTTTTTTCTTCGCAGCTTGATAGATATAGTAATTAAACATTAAACAGCCTGATTCTAATATTCTAAATCTTTTATTCTTCTCTTTTGTGTTTTTCGTTTTTATGTTTTACGCGCAGAGGAAGAGGAGAAGGAGACGAGACAGTAGAAACAAAAAACGAAGGTTGTATTTATCCTTGAATTTAAATTAATGAGGAATAGTTTAGTAAATAATAGTAAAGCTGAACAAATACATAAGATCTATATAGTCAATTTGACCTAACTTTATTGAGGCGTAGATCAAATATTTCTTTTTATTTTATAAAAGGATGCTTTGTGCGCAAGAGTCTTCTAAACTAGGTTTCTATTACAATCTCGAATTAAATATACAATAATAACTGGTTTTACTATAAATATTTAATGAATTTCTTAATATTCCCTCCGTTTACTTTTAATTGTCCACTTTGAACTTTTTACGCCCCTTAAGAAGTAATAATTATAGTATGTATTTTACTTTATAACCCCTCATAATGTTAGTATTTCAAAGACTTGAAAAATAATTTTGAAAATGAAAAATTAATGAATAGGGTAATACAAGAAAAAAAGTTTGACTTTCTCTTGATTTGCTAAAATTGACAAATAAAAACAGAAATATATTTTTAGTATATATAGTGTATAAGTAAAGGGCGGCCTAAGAAGTATTGGGGAGAGCTGATCAAGCTGGATATGGCGAGGCTTCAGATTTCCGAGGACATGACACTTGATAGGAAGTTGTGGAGGTCGAGCATTAAGGTTGTCGGTTAGGAGCTAGTTGAGCATATTTAGCATACCAGTGTGAGGCTAGGCTGATAGGATTTAATCTTAGACTGCTTGTAGTCAATGTTGTGTTTGCACTACTCTTTCCATCTGTTTACTAGTTCTTGTAATGTTGTTATTATTTCTATGGTTTTTTGTTGATGGTACCGATATATTGTCTCTTTTCGTCTTCTTGAGCCGAGGGTCTATCGAAAACAGTCTTTGTACCCCCTCGGGATAGAGGTAATGTTGCGTACGCACTACCCTTCCCAGACCCCACTTATGAGATTTTACTGAGTCGTTATTATTGTTATTGTTGTATAAATAAAAGTAAATGGAGAAAATATATAATATATAATATCTAAGCAAAAGTTACTCAATTCGCGTGAACCCGTAGCTTATGCTCTAAATCCGCAACCGGTTAGAGTTCTGATTTAAAATTGGTTTTTGAAAAGTGGGTGGGGTGATTTGAAAGTGAAAGCTTGTTTTTAAAAATAATATTCTCCTGTACGTCGTACCTCATATATGCGACCTGCTTTAAAATATTTTTGATAGTAGGCGAAACATAAATGAAAAAAATTTAATTTCACCTGACATAAAGAGAGCGTAAAGCAATAAACAGCCAAAATGTTAAAACATTTTATCCTCCAGTAAAGAAAGGTACACTGGGAAATTAATAAATTAGGAGATAGGAGTATTTTTTTCTCAAAAAGTTTCTAAATAAAGTATTTTAAAGTTTGATTTTTTGCATCACATAAGAGTAACATTGCGCCAAAGAGAAAGTTATAGTCCTCTACTGAATTTTTTTTTATATGGACTTCAAAATATTGCTAAATCATTATTGATTTTGCTTTTATTGAGCCGAACGTCTATCGGAAATAGATTCTTTATTTTTCAAGATAGGGATACGCTCTACGTATATACTATTATCTTGAGTTAATTTTATCCATGGTCATTAAACTTTTGTTTTTTACCCAAAAGTCATTTTTCTTTTTCTTTTTTTGTTACGTAAAAATCATTCAACTTAGTGTTGATTACACAAAAATCATTTTACTTTGCTCTAGTTATCACAAAAGTCACATTTTTACTTGAAAAGTCTATTATGCCCTTGATATTACATAAACCTTCATATTATATAATATCTTTTATACTATATACTATATAATATATTTTTACCTATATATTTTATTTATAAATAAATTAACTTAATATTATTTTATTTATTATTTTTATAATATATTCCTATATTTAATTTTTTTCTTAACGTTAATTTTTAAAATATATTAGTAGCGTTATTAAATTCGTCAGTAACTTTAATATATATTAGTATAGAAATAAATCGGCAAGCACATTTCCTTGAGAAAATTCGCAAGTAAACAAACAAAGAAAATGAGGAAAAAATCATATGTTAATCTGAAGGAAAATTCCTAGGTAACTCTACATACGAATTTAGCTGGGGATATTTTCTTAGGGATTTACCTGGGCAATTGGTTATTTAAAAAATTATACTACTAGAAATTCGGGAAAAATCGACCAAAGTTGGTTGGTGATGGCCAATAACCGTCCAAAACACGACCTTTAACGCGTGATCAGTATTTTGAAGTTCAGAAGGGCATACTGACCAAAGTTGGTCGGAGATTACCGACCAACTTTGGTCTGTCAATTAAATTAAAAAAAAAAGGAATTGCTGAAAAAAAGTTATTTTATAACGCTACTAATATATCTTGAAAATTAAAGTTCCGAAAAAATTAAATATATGAATATATCATAAAAATAATAAATAAAATAATATTAAATTATTTTATTTATAAATAAAATACATAGGTAAAAATATATTATATAGTATATAATATAGAAGGTATTACATAAATATGAAACTTTATGTAATATCAAGGGCATAATAGACTTTTCAAGTAAAAATGTGACTTTTGTAATAACTAGAGCAAAGTAAAATGATTTTTGTGTAATCAACACTAAGTTGAATGATTTTTACATAACAAAAAAAAAGTGCCTTTTGGGTAATTAACATAAAAATTAAATGATCATGAATAAAATTATCTCCTATTATCTTCATACCCCACTTGTGAAAATGCACTAAATATATTATTATTGTTCAAAATATTGCAAAATGATCCACACAACAGAAACAAAGAAATTAAGATAATTATATGCTTCTTTTTCTCTTTTATAGAACTTCTAACGGTGTTTGACATGTCATATCACAGGGAAAATAATTCTATTTTCTTTTAACCAAAACGACAAACTTAGAAATGTGTAGTAACACATACAAAAAAGGGGCAATTCTCACTTTGATTCATGAATCATTACACACAAAGTTATGGGTTCACATTGTTAGATATTGCATATTAATGAATTATTACGTATAAATTTATGTTTTGCATTAAAAGTATCGGTTTTAATTGAACCGCTGATACATTCCATCCACCTCTGCTTTCATCGATGACATGACATAAAGAGTATGCTCACCTTTTGGAGGTGATATTATTTATACATCATGTCCCTTTACAATTTTAAAATTAAGAAAATAATTTTTTAGATCTCTTGTGTCAAAGACTGTGCAAAAGTAAATTTATCATGTGTATTAAAAGAGGGAGGATCATAAAACTAAAAACAAGTTTGTAAAGAGCCACAAAACCAATTGACCCCGTGAAAGAATAGCCGTTTTAAAAATCTGAAAAAAATATGTTAAAAGCTAACTAATTTATACACGTACATTTTTTAATGAACAATTATACAATTAATTAGAGTTAAGTAATTATCATCAATTTCTCTAGCAGAAATTACGCCTAATAACAATGCCTTAGTTGGATTTGGAAATTGCAGAAATTTGTGCCGTGAGTGAATTTATATGAGTGGCTCCTTTGTTCATTCATCATTTGGTTATCCTTTAATAAATGAAGGAGCGTATTTCCTTTAAGTTATCCAAGTTTTCCAGGTTTCTACTTCTTGCAAATTGCAACGTCATTAAATCGAAGAGAGGTTTGGATCATTGAGATTTGAGATTAGTGGTGGCAATGAATAAAAAAACAGTTATTATGAACTAAAAAATAGGCTAGATAATGATCTTTTTAAAAACGGATTAAATATGGATAAGAACCATATTATCCACCTAGAAAATAGATAACTAATGAGTTTAACTTTAGAATTTAATTGACTCAAATTGGGGGTTCCTCAAATTTGGAATACTAGGGTTATCCGCCGGTTAACCCGTTTTCTACCGTATTAAATATGGATCAGGTCGGATAATTTATCCGTTTTTACATTGCCCGTTCGACCCGTCTATATCCAAACCGACCGTTTGCCACACCTAATTGAGATATAAAAGTCGTAGCTATGGGTGGTAACAGTCGGGTCGGGTCGGATATGGGCAGGTCGAAAAATGGGTAATGCAAAAATGGATAAAATATCAGGCCCACACATATTTATACGGATAGAAAATGGGTTAACCGGTGAATAATATGGCACAACAGTAAAATGTATCGCCCAGTGAGCACGAGCTCAACTTGCGGAAACAATCTCTTCTAGAAATGGAAGGTAAGGCTGCAACATCGACACGTAGTCCGGCTGCCTCTTTTTAATCTTGTGTATACTAGAGATAACACTGCTTAATTTCTTGCACCATCTAATAGTCGCAAAATCGAGTTTACTGTATACAGATTCAAACTTGCAGTAACATTACAACCTTGCTAGATATGTACCAGCAAAATAATGTTGAGCATATCTATACATTTGATATATTGTACATAAAATTGTACCAACAAAATATTGTAGGAAAACTATACCTATTGCAGCCCATCTTATGAGATAACGAAAACTCTAAGCTCGCCTCTGTCTCCCCTTGTTACGCGTGTATCAGAATCAATATAGGTAACTTCAAACTCACCACTTCCTGTATTAGATGGCGGCCTGAATTGATCTGGTATCCGAGGCACCTCGAATGGTGGGAGCTGTGATAAGTTTCCGGTTGTCTTCACTGTAGTTTTCTCGAATGTAATCTTAATCGTGGATGATCCTATTTGTGAAAATATATAAACATGAAATGAATCAGGAAACTGCAATAAGAGAAGCAATAATACCAAACAAATCTTCTTGGTCCAAAAGATATGGGAGAAAACACAGAACCAACCTATCAGTTCAAATTTGTGGGCTAAAGTGGCAGTCAACTCAGCCGGTGGTAAAGGCCAGGGAGCGCCTAATTCAAGCTCCACTATGTTGTCAAAATCCTTGCTTAGTACATCAATTCTTTGAAATACCTGAGCAAACCAAATCAGTCTGTGTTATGCTATGGTGTATCAATATATTAAGCTTGACATATGCAGCGAATTAGAGCTCAACATTGCTCTGCAGTAAGCTAAAAGGCGATGGATGCATTGATCCTTCTAACTGCGACGCAAAGACTAAGGAGAAATGTTCGATAGCAAATCTTGGATATGAGGACTTCAAGAATGCAACTTATCAACCAGAATATAATCAAGGGATGATCTATGTCGGGGTTTTTGGTTCGTTCGACACACACACACACACATATAGAGGGACAGAGTTGAAAATTCTTTGAAGGAATATATTTACACCAAGTCTGAACTCATTACAATGACGTAGTGGGTGAAATCGTACTCCAAAATCACTAACTTAAAATCCTAGATCCACCTTAGATTCTCTTCATAACATGCCTATAGTAATGAGGTAATCATAATAAATGTCAGACAACCTCTCTGTGTTCTCTTTAATTCATGGTTACCCACTGTATGTATGTTTGTAGCTGAAGAAGACAGAGGCGTGGAAATGAGAAAATGAAAGGAATCCTTCTTTTTTAGTTTACCTGACCAAGAGTAATGGGAAGAAGTCTTCCGGTGGGGGGTCCAGGACGACTTCCACCAAGAGTGCGACCTGAGAATGCACTGCTGTAAATCAATTTCCACCTCCCTTGAAGTTTATCGAAATCAGCTGAGAGATCTACAGCTCCTGCACATGATTCTAGCTCCTTGGCAGCAGCATCCGCCTTCTTTAGGTTTTCTTCGCTCGCAGCAAGACCTCTGTTTAGCCCAGAAACAGCACTCTGCAAGTGATCAACACATTTGTCAAGAGGAACCTGACTTGCTGTAACTATTATAATATATAACAAAGAAGTAACCGTGGCTCCTATAGCTTTAGTAACACATGATTTATATGAATATATCACTGTATGAAGAAATTGAAAACGTTAACTCCCATAGAAAAGAGAAAAAGACTTCAAATAGTACGAAGAGATGGGAAAACATATGCAATTCCTAGCTACGCAAGTGCTACGCCATGGAGATAGGCATAAGCTCATAGTGACAGCAACATCAGGCGCATACATCTTTGACTTTAAATCAACTACCATTCTGTTGTACTTCGATGTGCTAAACCATAACATCGTAGCATGTAAAGCAAGTTGATTGGCAATTGAAGCAGGATAGTAATGTTTTCTCGTAAAAATAAACATCTTTTATCTGTCCTTATACATTGCCATTCCAGCAGCAATTCTGTAGTAATGCCAATCCAAGATCCAAATAAAGTAGAACAAAATACATTCTAATATTTGAAGCCATATCAGCTCTCCATTCATCTCTCAATCTCTTGCCCTCAAAGTCTGAATAGATCCTTCAATGGTACAATGGCCGTCCAAAAGGCAGTAAATCCTATAATTAACTTTTTTCTGTTGCAAGGGCAGACCTAAAAAGGACCCAGTAACTAACAGTAATCACACCTAAATAATCATTCCTGATTAGTTCCGTAGCCTCCTGCCAAACTAGATTGAGCAGCAGTAGTTCCTCGCCATTTCAATATCCCATTTTTGCCAGCAAGTGACTACTTCCTTAGCTTCTCTCTACATATTCTGCACCTTGCGTTCCCATAATCCTTCAACATGGTTACAATTCTCAACTAAATGATCATTCCTGATATGTTCCTTAGCCTCCTACCAAACTAGATTGAGCAGCAGTAGTTCCTCGCCATTTCGATATCCCATTTTTGCCAGCAAGTACTACTTCCTTAGCTTTTCTCTACATATTTCTGCACCTTGTGTTCCCATACTCCTTCAACATGGTTATAATTCTCAACTATGCTAAACCTTTAGCATTTCATAGAGTGACTTTAGTAGAACTACGCTGATAAGAATTTTTGATTAGGAAACACATACTGATATATCATGTCTCAACACCTTCAATTATTAAAGCATATGCGTACACGTACCTCTTTACTTTTGGAGAAAAACAATTCGATTTGGACTTTCTTATTCAGTTATACTCTTCCTTTTTGTACTCAAAGAACTTACTGGCACGATGTATTCTCCGATTCTCAAACTCAAGCATCAATAATCACTTGGCTCTTGATTCAGTTGCAAAAAAGACACTAATTTATGGTTCTTTTAGTCCTAAACATGTCCACCTTCCCCTAAATGTGATCTGCTTCTCCTGTCTACAGCAATCTACCAGCATGGGATGTATGATAGCCAGCATTGTTGACAAATAACCTGTCAACCTGCATCCATATCTATTTGTCTATTTGACAACAATTTCTTACTAGGCTTTGTTTTCCTCTGGATCTGAGATGACTTAAGAGGGCATCAGTAGAGGTAGATTTAGCCTTGATCTATCATTTACCTCATCATTCTCAGTACCTCAGTTATTCGAGTTGTTTAGGGGGTAACAAGTAAGTTGAGTATCACTTGCATAACAATGTACTCATGTAACAGACAGCCCAAAAGAGAATAGAATTCAAGCTAAGAAAGTCAATTCAAGCCAACTACTCGACCACAAATTAGTTGGGGTCAGCTATCGGGATCCATTCCCCCTCGAATTAAGTTTTAAGACGATTCGTCATAATTTGACTTTTTTGTTTTGACCTTCAACCTACCACAATTTTACTCCAATCTGGTTCAGGGTAGTCTATGTTTTAACAAGCTTACATGGGCACAGTTCAACTGAAGAACTTAATGTTTACAAGACGAGTTTAAGTTCTAACGCGTTGATGGAATAAGTATTTACAGGTAAACTCTATTTAACAATCATTAATTGATACCTAGAATTAGGGGTGGTAAACGGAGGGGTTGGGTCTGATATTGGCAGATCGAAAACGAGTAACACAAAAACGGATAAAATATTCGACCCGACAGAGGCGGAGCCGGGATTGCAACCTTATGCATTCTGGATTTTGGGACCATGACTTCAAGTATTGATGACTGGGTTCTAGATTTAATATTTATACATATTTCATGAATTCAAATTATCAAATACATTGTTGGAGCAAAAGCTACTGGGTTCGGCCGAACCCGTAGGCCGACTTGTGCCTCCGCCCCTGCGACCCGACGCATATTTAATACGGATAGAAAACAGGTTAACCGGCGAATAATATAGATATTCATATTATCCATGGTGTCTTGAATATAATCACTTCTAGTAGAATTCCTAGTCTCCCAAACTTGAGGGAGCCGCAAATTGAGTTTTTGCAAATGTAAAAGTTAAACCCATCGGTTATACATTTATTAAGTGCATAATATGGATCTTATCCATTTTTTACCCGTTTTAAAAAAGTTCATTATCCCACCCATGTTTTTGTTATCCATTTTGCCATGCCACCACTACCTACAATAAATGGTAATAAATTGGTATAATAGGTTAATTTCTTTAGCTTATGTACCACAAGAGAAAATGAAATTGACTATAATGGGACCAATAGACAAACAGATTAAGGTCTAGTCTAGCCTATGTACCACAAACCAACAATCAAGAAAAAAGAATCAAAGACAAACCCATCAAATTCAACATAAGAAAGTCCAATAAGATTAAAGTTTTGAATTACCAATAACTTGAGTTTGAGAGACCCAATAAGTTCAGCTTTAGCTTCTTTACTACCAGGTGGTTCAATGAAAGAAACCTCATCAATACCCGACTGGCAAATTAAGCTTTTCTTGATATGATACTTCTTTTTCTCTAACAATTTTTGAGTATTTCTATTGCTTGTGTTTGAGAAATGACAAGTTACAGATGGTAAAGAAGATGAAGAATGATTGTGGGAAAGAGGAAGTGTAGAGTACTGAAGTAGAGAAGCCATGGTAGAGCTTTAATTTCAGCTCAATTTGTAAAGGAAATGTTTTGTGAAAAATAAAAGGAGCGATCTTTGATTGGTGGTAGGTAACAAGCTTACACTTTGTGTAGTTTTGTGTAGAATAGAGAATCTGTGGGACCCAGCTTCCATAGCGTTGGGTGGTGTAATATGTACCTTGTGATAGGACTATGGCTAGTTTGGTAATGAGGATTAGGAATAATTAATTTCGTAATTAAATTTGAGATGAGTTTATTTTAAATTTGATTGTGCTATAATTAATTTTGAAATTAGTTTTAATCCGTAAGAGATAATAATCTTGAAATAACTAATTACAGAATATTTTTCTTTGGGGTTTTAATTGATGTTGCTGGATTTTTTTTTTCTTTCTTTTTGTGTGTGTGTGGGAGGGGGGGAGGGGGAGACAAAAAGTTGCATGAAAAGAAATGGCACCTACATAGTCCCTTAAACTTGACACGTTTTGTAAGATAGCCGTTCAAACTTAGCAAGTGACCAAATAGACATTTAGACTTGGCAGGAAGTGTGTCTAGTGAACTGGTCACTAGCTAAGTCTATGTAGTGAAGTGATCGCTAGACACACGTTTGCCAAGTTCAAGTGTTTATTTGCTTATTAGTTAAGTTTGAATGGCTATCCCACGAAAAAAACTCATTTAATGGGCTATTTAAGTAGGGATGACAAGTGGTGTGGGGCAGAGCAGGGCGGGTGCGGGTTCTCTTTTAACCCATAAAATTTCAACACGCCCCGCCTCACCACGTCCCGCATAGCTCTTTTAACCTGCATTTACCCGTTTCGCACCACACCTGCGTCCACCCGCCCTGCCCCTCAACTTCTTTTTCCTTTTCAATTTGTCTTGTTTTATTTTTGCTTATTAATTATAAGCATACATGGGACCATTTAAATTTTGAATCAAGCATTCAAAGTGAGTATTGAGCACCATAATTTAATTGTAGTACTGCCAAAGTCAAACTCATTTTATTTTAGGTAAAAACAAAATGAGAGGTAACATTAGAAATTTCAATCAGATTTTAGTTTTTCTATCCTCAAATGTTAAATACCTAATCTTTTCACCGGTTGTATTTTGAAAAAGTATAATTTTGTAAAGAGAAAATAATATACAATAGTGTTGAGATGGCTAGAGTGACAGCGGGTGATAGTTGTGAAGCTGGAAGCTTAGAGGGTGACAAAGTTAGTTAGGCGACAGATGTGTACTGTAGGAGAGTTAGATAATTAGTTAGTGGAATAGGTGTTAATTATATATACTCATGTGTACAGTGTGTTAGCAGCATTAAACATTGTAATCTTTTACGTTCTCTGCAATTGAGATTCAGTTTCTTCCAGAATCTTCTTCTTCTTCTCCTTCGATTCGATCTAAGCTTCAATTCTCCACCCTTTAATGGTGGAATTTTTCATGGTATCAGAGCTTGAGTGAATCGATCGAGGTCAGAGTAAATTCAAATTAGCTTTTGTAAAGCTAATTCTGTTCGTCCAAGTTTATTTGTTTCGAGCTTTCTGAAATTCAACAACGGCGACTTTAGACATTGACAATCCTAGACATCTGTTATTCCTGCAACCGTCAGACAATCCTACAATGTGATCATCTCGATTCTGCTAAAAGAAACTTAAAATTATTCAGTTTGGAGCAAAGCCATGGTGATTATGTTGCAAGAAAATAGGAAATTAGGGTTCATTGATGGAAGTTGCAAGAAATCTCAAATCACTGAAGATTTGGGCGAGGACTGGGAGCGAGTCAATGCAACAGTGTTGACATGTATTATGAACATTGTGTCTTCAAAATTGATTACTGGGATTGTGTATGCTAAAAATGCTCATGAGGTTTGGTTGGACCTTGAGGATTGATTCAACAAGGTCAATGGTTCTCGAGTCTACAATCTCCAACGAGACATAACTACAAATTCTCAAGGTACCTCTAGCATCTCTGTTTATCATTCTAAGTTGAAGTCATTGTGGGATGAATATGGATCTTTTATACCTTCACTTCTTGTTACTGCTGGAACGAGAGATTTCATTGAACATTTAGAACAACAAAACATTTTCAATTCTTAATGGGATTAAATGAATCATATGGGGAAATTAGGAGCCAAATTTTGTTGCAATATCCATCACCTTCGGTTAGTCGTGCCTTTGCAATGCTGATAAATGAGGAGAATCAGAGGTAAGATTTGTTTGTCTAATTCTCAGATTAGTTTAGCAAATGAGATGAATGAGACTGCAGTGTTCATGAATACCAGGGAGAATCAGACAAAATTTAAGAATTTAAATGAATTGTATTGTGAGTATTGCCATTTCAAAGGCCACTCAAAGCACACTTGTTACAAATTACATGGGTGTTCACGGTTACAAGGGAAAAGGCAGTAATAATACAAACAAGCAAATGCAGCTATGAATAATAACAGTCACGGCCAAGAGAATGTCATGAATAAAGGAAAAGTTGAAATGCCTCAAGAAATGTCAAACTTCTTCACTGAGGAACAATATGGTCAGAAATGAGGTTGTTGAACAAAGAAAAGGCAGAGGAGCACACAACTAATATGGCAGGTAATAATAATTCAAATTTGTCGAAAGATTGTAGGGATCGTTGGATTCTAGATACTGGAGCAATAGATCATATGGCCTAAATCATAACATGTTGGATGATGTGGTAAGATTACCTGAACATAGGAGATGTAATGTTAGCCTACCCAATGGTAAGTTTTTTCCTGTTACTTACTAAGGCAGCTATAATCTCACTGGAGATGATACCATACATGATGTGTTGTGTGTGTCAGAATTTAGATACAACTTACTGTCAGTCTCAAAGTTGACAAGACAGTTGCAATGCTTAGTGAATTTTTTCCCAACATTTTGTGTCTTCCAGGATCTGTACACTAGGAGGGTGAAGGGGATTGGCAAGAAAAATGAGGGCTTGTATCTCCTAATCCCAAGAAAGACAGACAAACACAAGGAGACACAAAGGATTAGAAGTTGTCTTACAACATGAGTAAAGATTGATGTTGTCACCTGGCACAAAAGGCTAGGACACATTTGATTATACCCAATTTTCCCTCAAATTATTTTTAACTTGCATATATACCTTCAAAATCATGCTTTCATAGCAATTGGTATTTTTATGTAATTTTACTATATTTT
Source organism: Nicotiana paniculata (assembly GCA_005239505.1). Lineage (NCBI taxonomy): Eukaryota > Viridiplantae > Streptophyta > Magnoliopsida > Solanales > Solanaceae > Nicotiana > Nicotiana paniculata. The sequence goes on along the minus strand of ML307512.1, from coordinate 21,982 downwards.
TATTAAATCATCTAGTGTTTTTATTTCTAATAATTAATCATAAAATTGCATTACAAACAATTTCAAAAGCATTTCTTGATTTAATTTATTATTTAGGGTCCTATTGAGACCAAATTATTTCACAATTAGCTAGATTGGCACTCTCTGACTATAATTGAAATAACTTTGCAATTATAGCTTAATCATATGTTTTATGCTATTAGTCATTTTTATATTTTAAATACTAATTAATCATTTTAATTTACTCTATTAAGCATAAATTTCATTTTTATAGTTATTAGCTATTTTTATAAATTATTTATCTATTTTAAATTGGGTATTTATTAGTTAGCCACTACTATTTAAATTCTAGCCTAATTAATCTGGAACCCTAACCCATTTAATAACCCAACAGACCCCCCCAAGCCCAATTCCTACATTACCCAGCCCAATCCGGACTCAATCTCAACCGTTGATCAAATTTGATCAACGGTCCAGAACAACCCTTACCTAATTTAACCCTAAACGACTACCCCCTGTCTCTCATTTCCCTCCTTCACTCTCAGCCGTCTCTCAATCCTCTCCTATCTCTCTAAACCCTTCGTTTATTGAGCCCTTATCATCCTTCTCCGGCCACCCCCTCTCTAGAAACCATGGAGGTTCTGCCCATCATCGACCTTATGGCTCAATCTTTCACACCTGTGTCACCAGTGGAGGTTCTCGAGTGACCCAGAGGAGGTTCACTCCCATCTCCGATCTCATGCCACCTTTTTCGGCCACTTATGGCCATTCGAGTAAGATCTTTGCATTTTTCGGCCAAACGCCGGTAATATTTAAGTTTTCTTCTCTTAAATCCTTCGATATTTTTAGATTTATGACGGATCTATATGTCTTTTAAGGTTCTCACATGTTTTCCTCAAAAGATTTCTTTGATTTCAAACGAGTTCCTCATTTTCCAGACTAGGGTTTCAAAACCTTTTTGCAAAACGATTTCTTTCTGATTTTTAGCAATTACGTTGTGATTTTAGCATATTTAAACATCACCTGAGATTTTCTTTTTGTTCAATTCATTTTGTTAAGAAACCCTAATACATCTGGGTTCGATTTGGAAGTTCGAGTCTATTTGTGATGTTGTTTGTGTGTCTATCATGAACCTCCTGGACTTTCATGTATGTTCTATGTGCTTCCCGCTCTAATTTGTTGTTGAGGTTTCTGAATCTCTACTGTTCCTTTAACTACTTGCTTAGGGTTTCTCTGATTTTTGTTCGACGTGTGCTATTTACTGTTTAATAGGTCTGATTATTCGTTTTATTGACTGTTTCATAATACTCTCTACTGGTTTTGTGTATTCTCCTTAGACCTGCAATACTTTCCTTAAAAAAACTGTAATTTTGTGTATTTTCCCTATAAATCTTTACTGATTTTGAATTACTTCCTTACTTGTATGATACTTTCCTTAGTTAGTATTGATTCCCTATGATTTTTAATCTCATTCGTGATTCTTGTGACTAATTTCCAGAATTAAAGTTATGCTCTACCTTATTTATGTGCATGAATATGCTGTCAGTTATTTAACATGTACTTTTCTTAATTATGTATTATGTACTTAGTCTTTATTACATCCCACATGCTTTTACCACTCCTATTATGGTAAAATCAGTCTTATAATTGATTCTTTTTCTTGTTTTATACAACTTGTACCCATTTGAACTATGACTCCCTAATTAAAGGGATTCCGGCTCTTGATTGATTCTGATTGGGTATTTTTCATATAACTATGTTAAATTAGTATTTCTTACCTTATTTACTACTGTTTTCAAAGCTATATATATGCCCAGGCCTCTTATTTTCCGAACACACGAACAATACACTGTTCTGAACTCTCTCACACACATATACATTCTCTCTTGTTATTCTTGTTGTTCACTTGCTATTCTCAGTCGGCTGCAAGCCAAGACTGAGCAACTATACACTCTACTGCTTTGCACTCTATTGTTTTCACTCTATCGCTCTTCACTCTGCACTTATTCTCCTTTAACTGGTATGTTTTCAGTTTAACTTAAAGCTTCAAAACAACATGTTCCTTTTGGTATTACAATTCCTTCTATTTATACTATGCTTCTACTTATGGTTCTGTTGTGTACCCTGTAATTAGCATGTCTACTTTCACTTTACTAGTATGATTGTTTAGCTATCCTATCCTCCCTTAGATTCAGCATGTTATCCCCCTAGCACACCCCTCAATCTGATTCTTTTAATTTCTAGCATGAACCTCTTTATGAAAACTGTTATGTGGTTGTTAAAGTTCTATGATACCTTAGTATTTCTCTGGTATTAACTTGTATGCAAATCTGCTTCATGAGCAGCCTACTTGTCCCCAATCCCTTATTCCCTGTTTGTGACTGCCTCCGTGTACTATGTATACTGATGTGGTTCTGAGTTGTTGATTGTATTAATCCCTTTCTTTCAAACTATTTTCACTGAGTAATACTCTTATATTGTTCTTCAAAACTTATTTCAAACAAGTTATTTTCAAAAGTTGTTTTCCTACTTGATCTTTTCAAAACTATGAGCACTTCTACTATACTCTTAGACATTAGGTTCTGCCCCTCTTGTGTGAGCATTGCCTTGGGACCCTTGAGATCTCTATGAACTTTGACACACAAGAGATGAACTTTCCACACTGCACTTACTCCATCTTAGCTATGAAATCTGGGTGTGAGCACTGGCCGGGATCCTTTGAGATCCTTAGGGAACTCTGACACACCTGGATCATGTGAAAGGTTGTGAATAGAATGGCAATGAGGTATTCTGGAGATTTTGGGCCTATTCTGTAGGCTCCCTATAGCATAAATTCTTTTCTTATTTTCAATTATGTAATTTATACAAATGGCCTGTAATGAATAATTGTAAACAACTCTTTGGGGATTGATAGTGAAAATGGAGAGGTAACTATGCATGCTATAATTATTAAAGGGGTAGAAACCATGCTACTAGGTTTACATGCCTTATTTACGCAATAGAAACCATGTTTAGGATCAACATGTTCAAAGCAGATCATGCATTAGAAATCATGCTATTTAGGCTTTATGAGCACTATTTCAGCATCTTGTTTTAGTACTGTCATTCACCACTTAGAAAAAATTTTGTGATAGGGTAAATAATGTTAATAATTGGTATCTTCTGCAATCATGTTTCATATTGCCATGTACACTTAGAGATCTTGTTTAGGATAAACAACACTAAAATAAACTGCCACTCTTGCATCTTCTGAAATCATGCTTAATGATGTAATTATTGTGCATTTAGAAATCCTGCTTAGGATTTTGTATATGCATCATTCTGCATCCCTACCTGTGCATTAGATACCATATTTTAGGATTTCATTCATACTCGCTTAACAACACCTAGTCTAACTACTGGTGCATGTAAAAGGAATAAAATAATTTCACTCAGTTTCTCTAAAACAACTAGCAACAATTCTGTGTTCTGAACAACCTAGAGCAGCATGTGTAGTTAATAATTTGCAACAGTCCCTCTAACAATTCAGATAATTAGTATATATTTTCCCCCGCCTAGGCACGTCTTAGGTAACCAGCCATAAAGAAATAAAAATCAGAACTTTCCTTTATGATCAGTGTTCAACTGTCAGCATGCTTGAAACCAGTAGGCAAGCCTGATTAAGACTTCCTCTCTGAGTTATGCAATAAATCTTTCTTTATGTTATCATTTAGATACCATGCTTAGGATCTGAACCTGAATCTGGACCTTAATTGTGTATGAGTCATGATGTTTATGTGTACTATCTGTGGAGGTATACTTGTGCCTTTTCTATGTTTCCCCCCCTAATTGCACTCCTACATGTTCTTATCTGTCGCCTTAGTATTTTTCCTTCAAACCTGAGGGTCTGCCTAGAACATCCCTTATAAGATAAAAGTCATAAATTCCTCCGGGACTGATAGGAAGGGACGGGTAACAGCATGCAATAGAGGTCGAGACCAACACTCGATTTAACTACTTTCACGGGGGGGGGAGAACATGGATATGATGACCGGTACGCTAATACCACGTATAGCCCTTCTTTGAGGAGTGATTACCGGGTATTGTACTGATGCGATCCATATTATTATAAACCTAGGATACCCTTTATATGCTTAGATCGTAATCCTTTCAAAATCTAACCTTCTTTACTAATTTCAAACATCTGCATGCTTAAGACTTAAATCCCCTCTTATTTGAGCCTTTATTTGTTTGTTTGTTAAGCCGTACAAATTCACAAAAGTTGTTTGGCCGGGAACCACACTTGTGGATCCTGAGGGGTGCCTGACACCTTCCCCTTAGGATAATTTCAAGCCCTTACCCTATCTTTGGTTAACAATGTAGTTGTAAATGAACCAATTTTGTGTCCTAACGCACCTTTAAAAAAATCGTTAGGTGGACTCTCAAAACATAAACCCTTTTCCCAAAAGGAAAGAGTTGTCCCAACCGAATGCCATAAACCCGATCTCCGCGAGGAAAGAGAGGGCGCGACAGTATGGCGACTCTGCTGGGGATTTATCTAGGCTTTTACCATTTCAAACGGCTTTGTGAACTTGTCTTTACTTTGTTAATACTTGCAATCTTTCCCTTTCCCCCCTTTATGTGCCATTGATTGTCTATCACTTTAAGCATTTATTTTTCTTCAAAAGTAACTGACATGTTTTTTCTGTTTCCTTCCTTTGTAACCGCTTTTAAATTATAAACTGCTGTATTTACTACTTTCATAAAGTGCAAATACATGACAACATGCTTTTAATGCTTATTTATTATTGCATAATCATGCTCAACATTCATACTCCACCAGTGCCAAACAAAATACTATAACAACACTTGATGAGTGGTTGCGCTCTTCCTATATTATTACCCCCTAAATTCGTAAAGGCTTATTTGCGGTAAAACTAGTCGATCAGCTGTGCAGTCGACTGTTCTGTGCCTTTCCCCCTTGAGTTGTCCGCTCGAGGGTACCAGTCTAAAACCCCATAGAAACCTTACTCCGTTATGTTGTTTCATGCATCATCATCAAACCTAGCCAGGCTAAAGTCTGGTCCGCAAGATAGCTTTTAAGATTGCCTTATCCAAAAGTCCATTGGGTTTCCCTAAACCCAAACGGACATCATCACATTCCGTGCATTTATTTGGAGAACTAAATGCTTTATGCTAATTGTTGATGTTAAATAGTCGAGTCCGGTGGGGGTAAGGGTCTAACCTTATTTGCCTTGCAGTAAAATGAGGCACAAAGTCCCCAAATTCGACATGATCTCCAATATCCCTTCAAGATTGCTACGTTGGTGGGAAAATTTACATTCTAGTGACAAAACTCTCGTCAGAATATACTTGGGCAATCTACCATCTCTCCTAGAAATCCAGCCTAACAACATGATAATAGAGGCTGCTACCCTGTTCTGGGATTGTGAAAGGTCCGTGTTTCGCTTTGGGGAGATTGAAATGACACCTTTGCTGGAGGAAATAGGAGGACTGGCTGGCCTAGTATGGGAAACCCCGGGGTTGCTAATGCCTGAAAACCGCACAGGCAAAGGTTTCCTCAAAATGATGGGTCTGAAGAAGAATGCAGAACTGATATGCTTAAAGAATTCATACATCCCTTTTGACTACTTGTACGAAAGGTACGGTCACAACAAATCATACCGTACCTACCACGACGAGTTTGCCATCACATCCTTAGGACACATCTATCGTAGGGTATTCATCTTCATGTTTTGCATCTTGGGTCTGATTGTGTTCTCAATAAATAAGGAGAGAATCCACACTAGACTGGCCATGGTAACCAAGACACTAATGGAAGGAACTGATGGGCAAAACTTCAGCATTGGGCCCATGATCATTGCAGATATATATCGAGCCTTGGAAAAGTATCAACGAGGGGAAAGACACTTCGAAGGCTGCAATCTACTACTTCAGCTTTGGCTCATGAAACACCTCCAAAAGGGGGAATACCGACAAGAAATTCATCTAAGAGTTTGGGATGAACACATCGCTTTCCACTATCCAAAGCGAATGAATTACATCCTCGGCCTACCTCGGGCACAAAAGAGGTCCCCAAATTAGGACGCGCTTTACATTCCCGCACTATGTGTTTAAATATCGCAATACTTTTTATAATCCTCACTGACTTGTCTACTTTCGTTTTTGTTTTTCCTTTTTCTTATTTATTTATTCCCCTCCCCAAAGGTTAGTTCGTGCACTCTGGCATCATCGTCCTATATTACAAGATCCAGGGGCCCTCCACCCTCTCCTCCTCTTAGTCCTCCCAAAGGCAAGAACAAAGGCAAAATGAAAATGGAAGATTCAGGCAACAACAGAAATGAGAATGTGGTTGAACGGGTAGAGGCCACTGATGGGCAGGGTATTCGACTTTAGAATGAAACTGTGTCGCAGTTGGAATGGAAGTTGTTAAAGTTTCAAGAAGATCTTGATCACGTTCGGAATCTGGCAAACCTGTCATTCTCCCTCAGTGTCTCAGACGTCAACATCCAGAATCCTACACCTCCACAAAACATCCCAAAACAGCAAAATCATCTCGCAACTCATCATCACACCACCCCACCAAAGAACCAAACTCTTCCAGCACACTTTAATGCCTGCCATACTCCAAACAACACTCCACTGCTTATCCCAGAACCTCAGAACTCCACAAATGACCATTTCCACACTCACGCGCTAGGCCACCATAACAATCCCATCTACGTGGAGACCATGCCACACTCCACTCTCCCTATCACATACACACCTGAGTCTGACAAAAAGTACTTGCTTATCAAGAACTTGGCCGAGGAACTTAGGAAGTTGACCAGCCGGGTTCAAGGCATCGAAGGAATCAAGGGAGTCGAAGGGTTGAACTATGAAGACCTCTGCATACAGCCCGATGTCGAACTGCCCGAGGGATACAAACCTCCTAAGTTTGAAATGTTTGATGGTACAGGTGATCCAAGGGTCCATTTGAGAACTTATTGTGACAAGCTGGTTGGAGTAGGGAAGGATGAAAGGATCCGCATGAAGCTGTTCATGAGGAGCTTAAAAGGAGATGCATTGTCCTGGTACATCAGCCAAGATCCCAAGAAGTGGTCGAATTGAGTGAGAATGGCATTTGACTTTATGGACAGATTCAGGTTCAACACAGAGAATGCACCAGACGTGTTCTATATTCAGAATTTGAAGAAGAAACCCACGGAGACGTTTCGCGAGTATGCTACTCGCTGGAGGTCTGAAGCTGCTAAGGTCAGACCCGCCTTAGAAGAGGAGTAAATGAACAAGTTCTTTGTCCGGGCCCAAGACCCACAGACTATGAACGGTTGATGATGATTGAGAACCACAAGTTCTTTGACATTATCAAATTAGGTGAACGGATTGAAGAAGGTATCAAGAGCGGTATGCTCACAAATTGAAGCCTTGCAAGCTACCAACAAGGCTTTGCAGTCTGGTGGTGTGTATAAGAAAAGAGACGCGGGAACCGTGATGGTTGCACAAAGAACCAAATCTCCACTCAAATACCAAACTTACCCAACACCTCCACTCACATATCAACCAACCCCAAATTACCAAGCACCCTCATACCAAGCTCCACCACCAACTTATCAATCACCTCCACCGTCGACATATCAACCTGCTTCACCAGATACTCACAACCCCCTCCTGTCAACCACACTTACAATTCCCAACCATCTCATTACCAATCACCCCCTACTTGTCAAAACTTCCCTAAACCTCGTCCTAATTTTGATCGCAAACCTCCAAAACAGTATACCGCCATCGCTGAACCCATCGACCAGCTGTATGAGAAGCTCAAAGCTGCCGGCTATGTCACCCTCATCCCTGCTGCAACCCCTTAGAATCCTTCTCAATGGGTCAACCCAAACAAGTCCTGTGCATACCACTCCGGCATGAAGGGGCACACCATCGATGAATGTCGCTCTTTGTAGGACAAAATACAATCCCTGATCGACAACAAGGTCATCGTGGCAAAGTAATCCGCTCCAAATGTTCGCAACAATCCTCTTCTGGACCATAAGGGTGGAGGCATCCACTTGATTGAAATATAAGATGATTGGACCCCGAGGGATTAATCGGGTTGATCGCAGAAGGCGATGATCCAAAGAAACCTGCAGTCACTCTCAACCCGATCATAGTCCAGATTCAACCATTTGAGGATGCTGGGGTAAATATGTCCATGCCTCTTGAGTTTGAAGTAGCGTCACCTGCAAATACACCAGTATCGATTGAAGTTGAGTTCGTGTCTCCGGAAAATGCACCTGCACCATTTGAGGTTGCAGTCTTGCCACCCCAGGCACATGTTCCATTCGAAGTGAGGGTAGTTGCGCCAATCACGGTGGTGATATCGACCACGCCGCCTTTCTATACAAATGTTGTACCACGGGACTATACAGCCGAGGCGAGAAGGAAAGGCAAAGTCAAGTCTGAAGAAGTTGTTGCAGCGTAGGGTATGATAAGAACTAGTAGAGTCTATACCCCTGAACATCTGGCTGAATCCAGCAGTCAGGATTCCAATTGGCCTCCCATTATCGAGATAGGTCCAGACGACCTTTGGAGGAAAGTACAGGCCAGAGTATTCGGTCATCGACCAGCTGAACAAAACATTAGCACAAATATCCATCCTCTCTTTGCTGCAGAATTCCGAGACGCACATGAATGCTTTATTGAAGGTGTTGAACGAAGCCTATGTGCCAAACAAAATCACTAGTGTAGAAAGAGCTAATATGGTGGGATAAGTGTTGGAGAATCACAAGATCACTTTCCATGAGGACGAACTGCCTCCTGTAGGGTTGGGCCATAACAACGCATTGCACATCACTTTGCAATGCGAAGATTATTTTATCACCAGAATCCTGATCGATGGGGGATCCAGTCTTAACATCTATCCGCTGATAACGCTCAAGAACTTGGGTAAAGGGCTTCATGAGATAAAGGATGGAGCGATCAACGTGAAATCCTTCGATGGATCTCAGAGGTCCACCATTGGTGAGATCAGCCTATGCCTGCAAATGGGGCCAACTTGGTTCGAGGTAGACTTCCAAGTGATAGATGTGCTGGCGTCCTACAATCTGTTATTGGGACGACCTTAGATCCATGCTGCTGGGGCCGTAGCATCAACGCTACATCAGGCAGTGAAGTTCGAGTGGAACCACTAAGAGGTGATTATTCATGGTGACGGTAGCAACCCTATTTACAGTCGCCAGACTTCCCAATGATTGAAGGAAGAAGGAAGCTGGGTGGAGAAACTTACCACCACATTGAACGGGTCAACACTATCGACAAAGACAAATGGTAGGATAGGAAGATCGCAAGTATGATGAATTGGTGAGGGTACAAGCCAGGTAAAGGTCTCGGCAAGAAACTTCAGGGATATCCAAACCTATTGAACTCAAGAATCACGACACCACTTTCGGTTTGGGACACGAATACACTTGGAAAGAATTCAAAAAATGGTCGCCACCATAGCACGGTCATTATTACCCTTTGGAGCAACCAATACCGCATCTGGAGCAGACCTTCTAACAGACCGACGTTATTTGTGGATTTGACGAAGAAGAAGCACTTGCAGCAATGAGGAACTTATTTTTGGAGGACAATGATATAGACTGCTGTGTTATTCTTGAGGAGGAGGGGGAGGAAGGCCCTTCCATACAGGCTGTGAGCAGAGGGACGTACCTCAAGAATTGGACTGTCAGGACAATCAAAGCCCGACGAGCCTCGGGGTACAAGGCTAAAACGAGCACTATTCATTATTTTTCTTTACAAAATGATTTCCTTTTTCGCATTTTAATTCCTGCAATAAGATCTTCAATGTTCAAAACAATCGTTCAGTTTATCAAAAGCATTTTAATTTTTTTTATGAATCAATATTTATTGCTATCATTTTTCTCTCATTACTGTACCTATACATCATTACTATTACCTGTCTTGATGAACCGATGACTGTGACATGCAACGAGACAACGCAGCAAACGAACGTGGATTCAGAAGAAGATGACACACCTGACGAGATTGTCAAAGAAGTTGAGAATTTTGAGAACAGAATTAAGTCCAACCTGGACGAGACTGAAATCATCAACCTGGGAGATTCAGAAAACATCAAGGAAACACGAATCAACATTCATATATCACCGTCAGAAAAGAAAGAATACGCAGAATTTCTAAAGGAGTATGAGGAAATATTCACTTGGTCGTATGATGACATGACTGGTCTAAGTACGTCTATTGTGGCTCACAAATTGCCAACCAATCCAATGTGTCCACCGGTAAAACAAAATCTCAGGAAGTTCAAACCCGACATAAGTTTGAAAATCAAAGAAGAGGTCACCAAGCAGATCAATGCCAAGGTTCTCAGGGTAGTTGAGTACCCGACATGGTTAGCCAACATTGTGCCAGTACCAAAGAAGGATGGGAAGGTCAGAGTCTGTATCGACTACCGGGATCTCAACCGGGCTAGTCCGAAAGACGATTTCCCTTTGCCAAATATACATATCCTGATTGACAATTGTGCCTAGCATGAACTACAATCATTCGTGGATTGCTTCGCTGGTTATCATAAGATCTGGATGGATGAGGAAGATGCTGAGAAAACGGCTTTTATTACACCGTGGGGAGTGTACTGTTACAAGATGATGCCATTCGACCTGAAGAATGCAGGGGCCACCTACATGAGGGCCATGACCACCATCTTCCACGACATGATTCACAAGGAGATCGAGGTATACGTGGATGATGTTATTATCAAGTATAGGAAAGCCACTGACCACATGGAAGAATTGAGGAAGTTCTTCAAAAGGTTGCGGAGATACGATTTGAGGCTGAACCCCGCGAAGTGTGCATTCGGGGTTCCTGCTGTAAAGTTGCTCGAGTTCATTATCAGCCGCCGAGGGATAGAATTGGATCCGTCAAAGTTCAAAGCCATTCAAGAACTACCACCACCAAGGAACAAGAAAGACGTGATGAGTTTCTTGGGGAGACTTAATTACATCAGCCGATTCATAGCACAGTCTACAGTTATCTGTGAGACGATCTTCAAGATGCTAAAGAAGGACGCGGCAACAAAGTGGACGGATGATTGTCAAAAGGCTTTCGACAAAATCAAAGCATACCTGTCAACACCACCAGTCTTGGTACCGCCTGAGCTAGGACGACCTCTGTTACTCTACCTTGCAGTGTTAGATGGAGCTTTCAGCTGCGTTCTGGGGCAGCACATTGAAACAGGAAGGAAGGAGCAAGCCATTTATTATCTCAGCAAGAAGTTCACTCTGTACGAGGCCAGATATTCTCTATTAGAATGCACTTGTTGTGCTTTGACTTGGGTAGATCAGAAGTTGAGGCATTACTTATGTGCCTACACAACGTATCTCATATCGAGAATGGATCCATTGAAGTACATATTTTAGAAGCCCATGCCCACTGGCAAGCTAGACAAGTGGCAAATCCTGCTGAGTGAGTTTGATATTATCTATGTGACTCAGAAAGCGGTCAAGGGACAAGCACTGGCAGACCATCTTGCTGAGAACCCTGTAGACAGAGAATACGAACCTCTGAAAATGTATTTTCCTGATGAAGAGGTATCATTCATAGGAGAAGACATTGCAGAATCCTATGACGGATGGAGAAGGTTCTTCGATGGAGCAACGAACTTCAAGGGAATTGGCATTGGAGAAGTCCTAATATCAGAAACCGGTCAGCATTATCTTGTATCTGCCAAACTTAGATTCCCCTACACCAACAATATGGAAGAATACGAAGCATGTATCTTAGGGCTCAACATGGCCATTGACATGAACGTCCAGGAGATGTTAGTGATTGGTGACTCAGATTTGCTGGTACATCAGGTACAAGGAGAGTGGGCTACCAAGAACTCCAAGATACTGCCGTATCTGTACCACGTACAGGAATTAAGAAAGAGGTTCACGAAGACGGAATTTCAGCATGTCCCCAGAATCTAGAATGAGTTCGCCGATGCATTGGCTACTTTGTCCTTAATGATCCAACACCTGGACAAGAATTTCATTGATCCTATTCCCGTACAGATCCATAATCAGCCAGCTTATTGTGCCCATGTCGAAGAGGAAGAAGACGGAAATCCCTGGTTTCATGAAATCAAGGAGTATTTGGCAAAAGGAGATTACCCAGAGCTTGCGAATCCCACTCAGAAACGCACACTTCGAAGACTATCCAACAAATTCTTTCACAGCAGAGGAATACTATATAGGAGGACTCCCGATTTGGAATATTACGTTGCCTCGACGCAAAGGAAGCATCCAAGCTGCTAGAGGAGATTCATGTTGTGACCTGTGGCCCGCATATGGATGGTTTTGTTCTGGCAAAGAAGATACTCCGAGCTGGTTACTTTTGGATGACTATGGAAACGGACTGCATCCAGTATGTCCGGAAATGCCACAGTTGTCAGATACATGCATATATGATAAAGATACCTCAAAAGATACCTCACCATATACATGCATATATGATAAAGATACACAACAAGCTCACCATGGCCGTTCGCCGCCTGGGGCATGGACGTTATTGGACCAATCGAGCCTGCCTCCTCCAACGGACACAGGTGCATTCTGGTAGCCATCGACTGTCTCACCAAATGGGTCAAAGCAGCGTACTACAAAGCAGTGACTAAGAAAGTCATGGCAGACTTTGTCCGCGACCGTATTGTTTTTCGATTCGGGATTCCTGAGTCAATCATCACCGATAATGGTTCCAATCTCAACGGTGACCTGATGAAAGCTATGTGCGAGGCTTTCAAGATCAAACACAAGAATTCCACAGCTTACAGACCTCAGATGAATGGAGCTGTTGAAGCCGCCAACAAAAACATCAAGAAGATACTAAGAAAGATGATAGAAAGGCACAAGCAATGGCACGAGAAGTTATCATTTTCATTATTGGGATATCGCACCACAGTTATCTTTTCAAAATTCCATCTCTAAGAATTATACAAGAAGCTGAGCTCAGCGACGCAGAATGGATAAAGAGTCGTTATGAGCAACTAGACCTCATAGACAGAAAGAGAATGAATGCAGTCTGTCATGGTCAACTTTATCAGAATAGAATGACCCGATCCTTCAACAAGAGAGTCAAGCCTAGACAGTTCACACCGGGGCAGCTGGTGCTGAAGAAGATCTTTCCACATCAAGACGAAGCCAAAGGGAAGTTCTCTCCCAACTGGCAGGGTTCGTACATGGTTCACCGGGTACTGACATGAGGAGCACTTATACTCGTAGAAATGGACGGAGAAGTCTGGCCAAATCCAATCAATTCAGATGCAGTCAAACGCTACTATGTGTAATCTTTATGCTTTCTCAATGATGTAAATTGAACTACACCTGACCTGATTCCTATTTAAGAGGGGCTACGTAGGCAGCCCTATGGGTTCGGTCACAATTCAATAAAAATTTCATTTTTCCCCGTAATTGGAAACTGGGGCAGAATTTTGTAAATGACCCTCAAAATTCTGAAGCAAGATCAGCCAATCGCCGCACGAGCAACAGTCAGAAGCATTCACCCATCAAACTGAGGCAAAATATTTAGGAGGACCCTCAAAATTCCGTAGCAGGAGAGGTTGCAATGTCCTGAGCCGTGTCACGGTCATGAGTTCATCCAAATTTTTTTTTAAAATTATACATTATGTTTTTACAAAATCATGCATGTTTGTTTTTTAAACAGCTTTGTTTAACAATGCTACCCCAATAATGCAGACAATATCATCAGATCGAGCCCAACAAGTCAACAAAAGCCAACAGGGATACGAACTAACCCCCCCTGTTTATAGAGCTCATGATCTTTCTTTGGTTGCAGGCACTAAGGTTGAAAAATCCCTAAATGTACTGTCCACCCAGGGGACAAGCGTTGTTCAAAATACGATTCTCAAAATCGTTGCACTTGCTGACATTTGCTATCGGCACACACAAGTAATGCTCTGTAGTCATAATGCTTCCAATAATCACAATGCCGCAATCTGCTATCAGCTAAGAAACTTTACTGTCATTTGTTATTTTATTTTTTTGCATAAGGCTACTATTCTGCCTTCCGAGGTTAAGCTCTACCTCCATCTACATTATTGCACAAGGCTATCGTTCTGCCTTTCGAGGTTAAGCTCTACCTCTATCTACATCATTGCATAAGGCTACCGTTCTGCCTTCTAAGACTAAGCATTGTCTCCCTCTGCATTCGTATCTCTGCATAAGGCTACTATTCTGACTTCCGAGTTAAGCTCTACCTCCATCTACATTATTGCATAAGGCTACCGTTCTGCCTTCCAAGGTCAAGCTCTACCTCCATCTACATCATTGCATAAGGATACCATTCTGCCTTCCAAGACTAAGCATTGTCTCCATCTGCATTTACATATTTGTATAAGGCTACCATTTTGTCTTCCAAGGTCAAGCTTTACCTCCATCTACATCATTGCATAAGGCTACCATTCTGCCTTCCGAGACTAAGCGTTGTCTCCATCTGCATTTACATCTTTGCATAAGGCTACCATTTTGTCTTCCAAGGTCAAGCTTTACCTCCATTTACATCATTGCATAAGGCTACCATTCTGCCTTCCGAGACTAAGCACTGTCTCCATCTGCATTGCATAAGGCTACCATTCTGCCTCCAATTTACCTTTCGAGACTAACCGCTGTCTCAAGAACTATTTACTTTGATTTCCTTTCGGGCTAAGCTCTGCCCTTTTATTCGCAAGACTAAGCTCTATCTTGTCAGCATCATTCTATTGTATCTGCATAGGCTGAGGCACCATTTTCATAGCCCTAGAACACCATGCAATTGTCTGAGGATCTCTTCCAACCTCTGCATATCACTATTCAAAGGCGCCATGGTTCGGAGGCACCATCCTCATGGCCCGAGAACATCATTTTCATGGCATGTGAATCCTGCGTCAAGCAATTCATAGCCCAGGACGTCATGGTCTGAGCACGTCATCCTTAACCTTCCAAAGACATCATTCATGGTCCAACGAGAATTTGCATCATGTTTAAATTACGCACAATATATGCTTGTATTATTTATTTGCAGGTAATCTGGCGATCAAACTGCCATCTCGACAGGAGCGGTCCCTCTCCAGTTCTCCTAACAACCCCGTAAGCCGTTTGTGCACCTAACCCTATACTTTGTGCCCGTTCTTTTAAAACTTCATCGGTATACTTCGCTGATGACTCCTGAACTACATACGGCCTGATTCCTGTAAAACCAGGGATATGTAGGCAACTCAGAAACCAGGGTGCTGCCGGAATCTCTCCAAACCATTTCACTTGGTCAAAATTAGCCATCATATCTTTACCCGACAACTCTTTCATCTTTCCCGAGTAAAGATGGGCATCTGTTGATACCTAATTTTCCCTCAAATTATTTTTAACTTGCATATATACCTTCAAAATCATGCTTTCATAGCGATTGGTAATTTTCTATAATTTTATCATATTTTTATTAAATCATCTAGTGTTTTCATTTCTAATAATTAATCACAAAATTGCATTACAAACAATTTCAAAAGCATTTCTTGATTTAATTTATTATTTATTTTCCGATTGAGACCAAATTATTTCACAATTAGCCAGATTAGCACTCTTTGACTATAATTGCAATAACTTTGCGATTATAGCCTAATCATATATTTTATGCTATTTTGGACCAATAATTAGTCATTTTATGTTTTAAATACTAATTAATCATTTTAATTTACTCTATTAAGCATCAATTTCATTTTTATAACTATAAACTATTTTTATAAATTATTTATCTATTTTTAATTGGGTATTTAATAGTTAGCCACTACTATTTAAATTCTAGCCTAATTAATGTGGACCCCTAACCCATTAAATAACCCAACAGACCCCCCAAGCCCAATTCCTACATTACCCGACCCAATCCGGGCTCAATCTCAACCGTTGATCAAATTTGATCAACGGTCCAGAACAACCCTTACCTAATTTAACCCTAAACGACTACCCCCCGTATCTCATTTTCACCCCTTCTCTCTCAGCCATCTCTCAATCCTCTCCTCTCTCTCTAAACCCTTCGTCTACTGAGCCCTTATCACCCTTTTCCGGCCACCCCCTCTCCAGAAACCATGGAGGTTCTGCCCCTCATCGACCTTATGGCTCCATATTTCACACCTGTGTCACCAGTGGAGGTTCTCAAGTGACCTAGAGGCGGTTCACTCCCATCTCCGGTCTCATGCCACCTTCTCACATGTTTTCCTCAAAAGATTTCATTGATTTCAAACGATTTCCTCATTTTCCAGACTAGGGTTTCAAAACCCTTTTGCAAAACGATTTCTTTCTGATTTTTAGCAATTAATTTGTGATTTTAGCATGTTTAAACATCACATGAGCTTTTATTTTTGTTTATTTCATTTTGTTAAGAAACCCTAATACTTATGGGTTCGATGTAACGACCCGACCGATTATTTTGCATTATCGGACCCCGTTCCCCTAAATGAAACTCCCCATAGCGGCTTATTCTGATTTATGACTTGCGAGGGTGGGTGGTCCGGGATTCGGAAATGTTTAGAGCAGTAAAGGAACACTTAGTTCTTTAAGGTTGGCCTTTCTGGCCAAGTTTTATTTCGATCAACATTTTGAGTAAACGACCTCGGAATCGAGTTTCAACGATTCTGGTAGCTTCGTATGATGATTTCGGACTTGGGCATATGTTCGGAATGGTTTTTGGATGACCCTTCAAAATAAGAGTTTCCTTAAGTTCATATTGTGGTTTGGGAATGTTTTTGTGTTATCGAGGTCTGACCGGAATTTCGAGACCGGAATAGTTCTATTATGTCATTTATGACTTGCCTGCAAAATTTGGTGTCATTCCGAGTAGTATAGGTCGGTTCGGCGCATTGTTAGCGAATTCCAGAAACTTAAAGTTCCTGAGTTTGATTCGAGGGGTTTTGAGGTGTGATTTTGAGTTTTAGAGTTGTTGTGGGTATTCTGAAAGCTCGAGCAAGTCCGTATTTTTATTTGGAACTTGTTGGTATATTTGGACGGGGGCTCAGGTGGGTCCAGGTGCCTCCCGAGCAAGTAATGAGGCCGAAAACTAGTTGAAGTAGTTGTTGGTGCACCTGACCTGGTGTGACCGCAGGTGCGATTGCCGAGTTGTAGGTGTGAGACCGCTCCTGCGGTCCCATCCTCGCAGGTGTGACCCCCGGGTGGGCTGCCCAGTTCTCGCAGGTGCGGGCCCTTTCCCGCCGGTGCGGAGCCGCAGGTGCGGACTCCTGCCCGCAGGTGCGAACCCAGGCCCTTGTCCCATTTTTCGCAGGTACGAGACAGCAGGTGCGGTCCTTGAGCCATACGTGCGGAACCACCGTAGGCAGTGTGTTCTTTTAAAACACGAGAAATGTTCATTTTCTCCATTTCTCTTCCACCATTGTCAACCTAGAGAGCTTGGGAAAGGGCCAATCTACCTAGCTACTGATAAGGTAAGTAAATTCTACCCTAATATTAGTTTAATACATGTATTACTAGTTAAATCAACTACTTAATTAGTGAAAAATCAAGGAAAATGGGTAGTAACCTAGGGTTTTCGAGAATTTAGAGAACTACTCGTGAATTGGCTATGAAATCATGCAAAAATCATATATTAACGATCATTAGGTTATGGGTGAGTGTTTCCTTCGAGAATTTTCGGAATCCGAGCGTGCGGGCCCGGGGGTGGATTTTGGGATTTCTTCAAGAATGATGAATTGACTAAATAAGTAGGAGAATTCCATTCCTTGAGTATAATTTGATATATTTGTATAACATTGGCTAGTTTCGAGTCCTTGGGTAACGAGTTTGGAGTTTCGGGCGCGTTCTTGGTCTGGGAAGTAGATTCGACACGAGGTGAGTCTCCTTTCTAACCTCGTAAGAGGGAATTGTCCTCATAGGTGATTTAAATGCTATGTGTGATGTTTGTGGGGGCTACGTACGTACAAAGTGATGAGAGTCCGTACGTAGCGACTATTATTATTATGTCTGGGTAGTTAGGCCCACATCATGCCTTGTGTTCTTCCTCGTAATGAATTATATGTTATGAATTCACGTGATATGTAGCATTGTTTCTCTGGGATTTATGGAATTTGATAATTTGAAGGAGTTGATTATGGAAAGTAATTTTAAAAGAATATTGTGTGTGCATGTGATCTCTTCGCAATTTACATTCCGCGAGCGGTGTGTGATTTCCCCCACTCTCATGGGAGCGGGCCGTACGCCACGGGAGATTTAAAGAAGCACTTATGGTTCGGGTCGTTCGACCCTCGGCAGTGCATAAATATAATTACTTTATGGCAAAGATGCACTTATGGTTCGGGCCGTTCGACCCTCGGTAGTGCATAGATATGAGTACTTTATGGCAAAGTTGCACTTATGATTCGGGCCGTTCGACCCTCGGCAGTGCACATATATAATTATTTTTATGACTCAGGTCGGTTGTCCTTGTATGCGCATGATAAATTGTTACTGAATTCATGGATATTGATTTGACAGATATTTGGGGGAAGATGGAGTAGTAATTGCTTATTACTTCCAGTATTTACTTGGATTTCAGTGCCTTATATATTTGCTGCTTCACTACCTTTACATGCCTACCGTTTTCATCATATTCTGTTAAATTATATTGTTGGACCTTAGTGAGTGTCAAGTCGACCTCTCGTCATTACTTCTTCGAGATTAGACGGGATACTCACCACTGGGTACATATATATTTATGTACTCATGCTACACTTCTGTACTTAATTGTACAGGTTCTGAGGCTGGTGCATCTGGTTGTCAGACCGGAGCTTGATTATGATTATAGTCGGACCTGAATTCACAGTGAGCTGCTTCTCCTGACGATCTTCGGCAGCACCATGGAGTTTCTTTTGCTTATTTCCTGTCTATTTCTTTTAGACAGTGGGAATGTATATTATATCTTTTGTATATTCTGTTAGTATGCCCATAGGACTTGTGACACTAGTTCCTGGCACACACATAGTAGTTATTATGGATTACGGGTCTGTATATATATATTGGCTCACGCCTCCTTATGACCGCTTTTGATTAAAACTGGCTAATTATCCTTTTCAATTTATGTTTTAAGCTTTAAAAACTTGGTATATGTTAGAATGTTTAATCAAATAAGAAAGAACCCTTGGGAAATTGAGTGTTGGCTTGCCCGACCCCACTGTTGGGCGCCATCACGACCTGAATTAGGATTTTGGGTCGTGACAACATGGTATCAGAGCACTAGGTTCACGTAAGTCTCACGAGTCACGGGCAAACCCCGTAGAGTCTTACGGATCGGTACAGAGACGTCTGTACTTATCTTCAGGAGGCTATAGGGTATTAGGAAACCTCTCTTTATTCTTATTCTATCATGCAGTCGATGTTTTACTAAATCTCATTCTTCTATTCTCTCACAGATGGTGAGGACGCGTGCATCTGATGTTCCAGACCCGGAAGGGGCCGCTACCCCCATTGTCCGAGGCCGTGGCAGAGGCTGAGGGAGCGCACTGGCCTGAGGTAAGGGACGGGGGCGTCCCAGAGCTATTCTGGTTGCACCACCACGAGAGGATCCTATCATAGAGGAGAAGGACGAGTTGTCCCCAGCAGATCCTGCTCCAGTATACTTCATAACGGCGCCAGGCTTCCAGGAGGTCATGGGCCGTATGTGAGATTTATGGACACTATGTCCAAGGCTGGTTTATTTTCAGCAGATCCTGCCGCTTCTCAGGTGGGAGGGGGAGTCCATACCCCTACTGCCCAGGCTGTAGGTCAGACATCAGCATTACATCATACCCCGGGTACACTGCCCGAGGGTGGGGTCCAGCTTGTAGCAAAAGCACCTGAGCCCAGACCAGCTGCGGACGATGATCTGCAGAAGTTATTGGACAGATGGACTTGATTGCACCCTCAGTCTTAGGGGGTGAGAGAGGCGAGGATGCCCGGGTTTTCATTGACAGGTGCAGGGACAGACTGCACAACATGAGGATACTAGAGTCCCATGGGGTGGATTTCACTACCTTCTAGTTTGAGGGTAGAGCTCGTAGGTGGTGGCAGTCCTATATTCTCAGCAGGCCAGCAGATTCTTCTCCTGTCACTTGGGAGCAGTTCACACAGATGTTTCTGGATAGATATATCCCACCCTCTAAGAGGGAAGAGCTGCGGTATCAGTTTGAGCGGCTAGAGCAGGGACAGATATCAGTGACAGATTATGAGGCCAGATTTTCAGAGTTGTCTCGCCATGCACTCATGATATTACCTACTGATGCAGAGAGGGTGCGGAGATTTGTGGCTGGGTTGCATCCAGGTATTAGTGCCACCATGGCCCGGGAGGTGGAGATGGGTACTCCTTATCAGCTCGTGGTAGAGATTGCTCGTAGGATCGAGGGGTATCGGTCGAGGAGTAGGGAGCAGGGGCAGCAGGACAAGAGGGCTAGATTCTCCGGAGATTTCAGAGGTGCCCCAAGTAGGGGCAGAGGTCAGTTTAGCAGTAGTCAGCCCAGCAGGACTTCATATTCAGCACCTTCACCACCTCCCCGAGGTGTTCCAGCGAGGCCTCATTTCAGCGCCATGCCGGAGTGTTACTACCGTCCTCCAGCCATTCAGAGTTCACCTAGTGGTTATCCCAGTCATCTGAGATCCTCCAAACCCTACTTTAGTGTTATGCCAGAGGTCTCACATCGCCCTCCAACCATTCATGGTTCTTCTTCGGGGCATTAGACTATGGTACCTGGAGGTTTTTACGAGTGTGGGGAGCCAAGTCATATGAGGAGGCATTGTCCCAGGTTTCGGGGCAAGGCCGTGCAGCAGGGTTATCAGCCGATGGGTCCAGTACCAGTAGTCCGGCCACCTAGAGGTGGAGGCCAGTCAGGGGGAGGTCAAGTAGCTCATGTTCACTCTGGTGGAGCTCAGTCTTCCGGTACTCCAGCTAGATTCTATGCCATTCCGGCCAGATCAGATGTAGTGGCCTCAGATGCCGTGATCACAGGTATTATCTTAGTATGTGGTAGAGAGGCTTTAGTATTATTTGATCAAGGATCCACCTATTCATATGTTTCAGCATTATTTTCTCATTTTATGGATGCTCCTCGCGAGTCCTTTGGTTCTCCTATATATGTGTCAACTCCTGTGGGCGATTCTATGGTGGAAGATCGGATATATCGGTCTTGTGTGATCACATTCTGTGGATTCGAGACCAGAGCAGACCTTTTATTGCTCGACATGGTCAATTTTGAGGTTATTCTAGGCATGGATTGTCTATATCCTTATCATGTCGTTCTAGATTTCCATGCCAAGATAGTTACTTTAGCCATGCCCGAGTCGCCTAGGCTGGAGTGGAGAGGTTCCTCAGTTAGTGCAGCCAGACGGGTTATTTCATTCCTGAAGGCTCGACATATGGTCGAGAAGGGTTTTCTGGCCTATCTTGCTTATGTGCGGGACACCACCGTCGAGTCTCCGACTATTGATTCAGTGCCATTGGTTCGAGAGTTTGTTGATGTATTTCCTTCAGACCTTCCAGGAATGCCTCCGGATCGAGATATTGATTTCTGCATTGATTTAGCTCCAGACACCCAGCCTATATATATTCCTCCGTACCGTATGGCTCCGAAAGAGTTGAAGGAGTTGAAGGAGAAACTTGAGGATTTGTTGGATAAGGGGTTCATCAGACCGAGTGTATCGTCGTAGGGTGCTCCAGCTCTATTCGTGAAGAAGAAGGATGGGTCCATGTGGGTGTGTATTGATTACCGCCAGTTGAACAAGGTCACCATTAAGAACAAGTATCCCTTGCCGCGCATCAATGATTTGTTTGACCAGTTACAGGGGGCTCGGGTGTTTTCTAAGATTGATTTGAGTCGGGATACCATCAGTTGAAGATTCGGTCCTCGGATGTTCTGAAGACTGCTTTCCGTACGAGATATGGCCACTATGAGTTCCTGGTGATGTCCTTTGTCTTGACTAATGCCCCAGCA
>ML307511.1:0-53415 GCA_005239505.1 Nicotiana paniculata | reverse complement strand
TGGGACACCAAATAAACTATTCCAAGTGGCGACTCTAAAAAATAAAATATTCCCATTTCGAATTATGTCACTTTAAGTGGAAAAACTCCCGTACCCCCTTTTGGGGGGGATGAAAAAGGAGGTGTGACAGTCACTGTTTTCATTTTAGTTTAGTCGTTAAATGCATGCTCTGATTATGTGGTATCTATGTTTAGGTTTAATTTTTCTTTTCGATTGATGACTAGGATTATCTGTTAATCGTTGATTAATCTCACCCAAAATCGAGCAATCTCATATCTGAGATCCATAAAACCCTAAAGACCCATCCCTGTCGATTTGAAGACTGTCGATGACTATCACTTTCATGAGTTTTTAGCCCTTGTTGAGAGCTATAGATTCATGTAGGTTTGGGTTATTTCCAAACCTCGCCGGAATCCGGCCAAACGCCCACTGGTACTCCCCCCCCCCCCTTTTTCTTTTCCTATCTGTTTTTCTTTTTCTTGTGTTTTTGTTTCCTCTTCCAAATAAAATCATTACTGTTTAGTTTTTTTTATCATGTTACTCATTCGTATATGTCACTCCTTCTATTGATTTGACTTCTAAGAATTAACTCATCGGATTAATCTTCCAAATAGGGTCATATATGTGTATCGTTGTTTTGTTCATGCTTTTAGGTCACTGTTTTCATTTTAGTTTAGTCGTTAAATGAATGCTCTGATTATGTGGTAGCTATGTTTAGGTTTAATTGTTCTTGTCAATTGATGACTAGGATTATCTGTTAATCGTTTGTTAATTAGGTCTTCTTGCCTATTTTCTCAGTTAAATTTGATTACGAGTAGTTAGTTTAGTTGATTCATATTTTTCTTCACTTTTTTCCCTAAGTATACTTCCCTATCCCAGATTAGTTAATTCCCTGACTTGTTTTCTGATTTTTAGTCTATTGTTGAATTGTTTTCAAAGCCTGATTAGATAATTACCTCAACTCGTCTGTGGACTGTAGTATAGTCTGGAGATTAATCATTCGCCTAGATTAATTGATTAGTTAATTAGAATCCTAACTTCATTATGAGTTTAGTTGCTAATATAATTAACTAAGATCAAGAAGCAGTTTAATAAACTAACCATTTTTATTAATTGGTAAGTCTTGAAATCTTGTCCAAGATAATTAGTTTAAGATTAACTGACTAAAACAAATCATTTGACCTAAGCTTAATAATTAGTTAAGTCCCTAATTTTAGTAACTAATTAGACTAAATCAGTTAACCTAGGTTAACTAGATTGGCTTAATCAATCAACCTTTAATTAGTTAACCTAACCCTAGTCAAGAACAACCCCTAGTTAACTAAAATGGGTTAACTAGTTTTTCAACTAACCAAAGTTAAATAATAACCCAAGTGAGCTTAACCTTGATTACCCAATGGTAAATTCAGGGACTCTAAGGGGTAAATTAAGTAACTCAGTTTAGGAAATCAAGCTCTCAAGGTTAAAAGGGTATTTTATAAAGAGAGAATTTTCTAGAATAGGTGCAGCTGTCCCAAAAGGATAGGGTTGATAGCTGCATTTGTACTATTTTCAGCTTATTGGGTAGGGAATATGCTAAGCATATCCTATCCCAAATACCCCTATAAATACCTTACCTAGTCCTCTGAAAATGGGGATTTGATTTTTTTTCTGAAGGAAATTCTTTACATTTTACCATAGAAAAAAATAGACCTTTACTACTGAAAACATCTGAAAACACAGAAAGTCGTAGAAGTTGCTTCTCGCAAACAAATTTCAATAATATTAGTAGACAACAAAGAGAAAAATCTGATTTCCCTTGAATAAAAGTTCATCAACATATTGCTTAGTTCTCAGATTTTGTTTCTTCTTTGGGATTCTGATTTTTGGAGTTTTAAGTATTCATATTCAAACTTCTGGGTTCGATTCCATCTGGGCTGTCTGGTTTTTTTTTTTTGGGTTTTTTGTTTGCTGCTGCTGGGGTTTTTCTTCTTTTTGCTAACTGCCACCTTTTGCTTGACCTTTATTTGGTCAAGTTTTGTTATCTTGCTCTTTGAAAGGTATGTAACAATTCACTCTTAATGAAATTTTCAGATCTTTTTCTTATATTTTGCTGTGTTAATCTGTTACTTCTTTTGTAATTGAAATTTCTTTCTTCTTCTTTTTGTATGAAAAATCTGAATATGTATGTCCATATTCCTGAAATCAGAATGTATTTTGTAGTACATTTCATCTTTATGTTTGTTTCTTAGTCTAGTAGTAAAGTAAATTGCATTAGGGTAGATGAATTTGACCTTTCAATGGTCAAATTCACCCTATAACAGTGCACAAAACAGTAGTATAGATGGCTGAAGTTTACCCCTCAAAGGGTATAACATATAATTAAGAAAGGCATCAGAGTGAGGAAACTGAACCCTTGAATGGTCAGATTTATCCTCTAAAAATGCCTAAATAAGCAAAGTTTCTATATAGTTTAGATTTATGTTAGTATCAGCACTAGGGTAGATGGATTTGACTTATTAAATAGTCAAATCCACCCCTTGGTAGTGCATAAACAGTAGCCGAGGGTGCTGGAAATCACCCTTTACGGATATAAAAATGGGTAATTAAAAGGCCCCTTAGAGAAAAGAATCTGAATCCCTTAATATGATCAGATTTACTCTCTAAAAAAGTGCCTAAATAATCAAGCCAAGGAATGAGTATGGACAAAAGATCCAAGGTAGTAAAAATGACATTTTGGACTTGGGTTTGATCTTTTGATGATCATATTCATACCAAGAGAGTGCACAAATTATTCGACCATTTAGTATAGCTTAGCATAGTCATCATCGGAGCTAAACTTGACCTTTTGTCATAGTCCTGTTTAGTCTAATGGATGCATAACACACTCAATTAATCGGGTTGTATTACAGATTACAAAGGAAGGCTCAAGTATATGGCCTTAAGGGAATTCAAGTCAAATAAGTTAGCTAAAGAACTTCTTTTATTTTAGTTTTCTCTCTTCTGAAAAAATGTATCTTGATAGTAGTAGTCTGTATTTATTTTCAGAATTATGTAATTTAAAGACTGGACTATACATTTAATTTAATTTTTGTTCATGTTCCTGAAGCCTCGAATTTTGTATTTTTCCTCTGTTCTGAGAGTAGTACAACTGGATAGAAGGAATGTGTGTGAAATCTATATAAACGTCCCGTTAGATTTTTGCGAAAAAAAATTATTATCTCAAATTCAGTAGAGCTTCAATATGAATGGAACTAGTAGGCTATCTTCAGCTTATCTTGCAATCTGCGAAAAAATCAATGTATCCATACGGGTGAATTTTAAGCTTTTAGAAACATGAGATCAGTTTGTTTTAAATTGATAAGAATCATTGTCTCAAAAATTAATAAGACTGCCTACGGTTCAATCTTTTGCTAAGAAATCATAAAAGTTCTGAAAGTAGCATGATTTTGCCTTGCCAATACATTTCAGAATTAATGAGTATTTTAGATTTATGTTTAGGCTGCCAAAAATGGAAAACCAGTAAATCCGTTGTGTTACGCTCATAAGTGTATGTATGAATGAACGTGTATTTTGATTACCATATTTCCTATTTATTCATCAAACTGGAAAGTAAGATTATTAAGATTTAGTTGGATTTCCTGAACTAGTGACCTCCCCATAAATTAGCCACAATTAGGATCGGCCCACAAGAGTCAAATGATAACTTGGGCTAAATATGGCCATAGCCCAAGACTTGTGTCCTTTAGAATTTAAGCTTAAACAATCTTCCACATATCCTTTAGGTTGAAAATACATCTTTGGGTTGAAATTTGGAATAATCAAACATCACCTCAAATAGGCACTATAAAACTGTCATGACCATAGTCTTGACTATGTAATCTACACGCGGGTGCGACAACTCATGTCCCCGTCTTCAACTTCAAACTATAATAAAAATCACATGTTGTAATTGCGGGTGCATTTCATGTGGCGTAGTTATAATATGTCCCAAAAACAGATAAGTGCATGACATCGTGACTTATTTCAAGATAAATCCATAAATATTAAAAGTAGTTTACAAAGTGAAAAAAAAGTCTAAATGCACAATAGGCTAAAACAAGTAAAATAATCAGATAATATAGGCCAAATATTAATAGTACGCGACCGTGCTAGAACCACGGAACTCGGAAATTCCTAACACCTTCTCCTGGGTTAACAGAATTCCGTACTCGGATTTCTGGTCGCAGACAAATTAAATCAGAGTCAAAATTTCCTCGGTTTGGGATTTTAAAATAAAACGGTGTCCCGGAGCATCGTCAAAAATCCGTGTGGCGACTCTAAAAACTAAAATAAATCCCAAATCCGAACAATATCACTTAAAGTGGAAAACTCCCTTATTACCCTTCATTAATACGGGGGTAGTGAAAAAAGAGGTGTGGTAGCATGAATGTTGCAGGGGCGTTGGTCAGCACAAAAGACATCACAAGGAACTCATAGTGCCCATAACGGTCCTGAATGTTGTCTTTAGAATATTCGAGTCCCGAATCTTCCACTGTTGATACCCAGACCTCAAATCGATCTTAGAGAACACCCTCGCTCTTTGAAGCCGGTCAAATAGATCATCAATACGCGGCAAAGGATACTTGTTCTTGATTGTAACTTTGTTCAGCTACCTATAGTCGATGCACATCCGCATAGTACCATCCTTATTCTTCACAAACAGAACTGCCGCACCCAAGGCGACACACTAAGCCTAATAAATCTATTATCAAGAAGTTCCTGAAGTTTCTCTTTCAATTCCTTCAACTCAGATGGTGACATACGATACAGAGGAATAGAAATGGGTTGAATGCCCGGCACTAAGTCAATACCAAAGTCAATATCCTTGTCAGGCAGCATGCCCGGCAGGTCTACAAGAAACACATCCGAAAATTATCGCACCACCGGAATAGAATTAATAGTAGGAGTATCAGCACCAACATCCCTCACAAAGGCCAAATATGATAGACATCCCTTCCCAACCATCCGTTGGGCTTTCAAATAAGAAATCATCCTGCTGGGAACATAATCTAGAGAACCTCTCACTAGATCCTTGGCAACCCCGGCATCGCCAACGTCACGACCTTAGCGTGACAATCCAGAATAGCATGACATGGAGACAACCAATCCATACCAAGATCACGTCGAAATCAACTATACTAAGCAACAAGAGATCAACTCAAGTCTCCAATCCTCTAATAGTCACCATACACGACCGATATACAAGGTCCACAACAATAGTATCGCCCACTAGCGTAGATACATGAACATATGAAACTAAGGACTCACGGGGCATATCCAGATAATGAGCAAAATATGATGATACATACGAATAAGTGGAACCAGGATCAACTCAAGTCTCCAATCCTCCAATAGTCACCACACACGACCGATATACAAGGTCCACAATAATAGTATCCCCCACTAGCGTAGATACATGAACATATGAAACTAAGGACTCACGGGGCATATCCAGATAACGAGCAAAATACGATGATACATACGAATAAGTGGAACCAGGATCAAATAATATAGAAGTATCCCTGTGGAATACTGAGACAATACATGTGATCACTGTGTCTGAAACAACAACATCTGGCCTGGAAGGAATAACATAGAATCGGTCTTGACCGCCACCTGATCGGCCTCCCCCTCTAGTGTGACCCCTAGCTTCTTGAGCCCCACCCCGAGCTAGTTGGGCGGGTGGTTAAGTAATGGGTACTGAAGTCACGGCCTAACTCCTCTGCTGGGATGGACCTCCCGTAAAGCGGGGACAAACTTGTTCACGTGACCCGACTCTCCCTCAAAACATCCTCTATCGAAAAATGGTGGCAAATACAGAGACGGACCTCGAGAACCAGAATAACTACCAGAGGAACATGGTGCAGATGAACCCTGAACTGAAGGTGCGCGAGATGAACTCTGATCTAGGAGAGCACTGAGGGATGACTCACCCGGTCTAGCGATGCAGATAAACTGGACGAGCCATCTGAGCGGGCCTATAAGGATGACCCCTACCGTGGTAGGACTTTCCCAAGGAACACCACTGAAACCACCTGAACCACGAGGCCTCTTGGCCTCCCGCTCCTCACGCTCTTGACTACGAACTATCTCTAGCCTTCGAGCAATATCAACCACCTCGTCGAATGTATCACTTGATACACTCTCTTGAGTTATGAAAAAATTATAATTATAGTTGAGGCCATCAATGAACCTCCTAATACTCTCTCTCTCTCAGTGGGAACCAACCAAACTGCGTGACGAGCCAACCCTGAGAACCTCATCTCATACTGGGTCACAGACTTGCCATCTTGACGTAGCTGCTCGAACTGCCTACGCAGCTTCTCCTTGCGGGTATGTGGAACAAACTTCTCCAAGAAGAGAATGTATATCTCATGCCATGTAAGTGGTGCTACACCGACTGGAATGCTCCTCTCATAGGCTCCCGCCATCTGAAGGCAGCCCCAGTAAATGGTAAAGTAGTGAATGAGACCCCACTGGTCTCCATCAGTCATGCGAAGAATCTACTGGCACCTATCCAAGAAGTCCTGGGCATCCTCCTCAGCCCCACTGAATGATGGAGGCTAGAGCCTCCCAAAATCTCTCTAGTCTCCTCTCCTCATCATCAGTCATAACGGAACCCACCTAGGCCTGAGCAACTACAACCGGCTAGGCTGGTGGTACCCCGGTGTCTGAATTCCCTGCATCACTTGCTTTGGAGTACGGGCGGCAGGAGTCTAAGTACCTCCCCGGGCCCGAGAAGTGGTTGGTGCGGTCTGAACAAAAACCACCGGAGCAAGGCTAGTGCACACAGTCAAAATCTGAGCCAAAGCCTCCTAAAGGCCTGGAATAACAATAGGCATGCCTGGTGCCTGAGTTGGCCCCACTAACTCAACCATATTTGGTACCTGCTCCTGAGTTGGGTCAACTGGTAGATCTGCAGGTGTTGATCTAGCTGTTGTACGAGCTGCACCTTTTCCCCTACCATGGCCCCTACCGCGGCCCCTACCACGACCTCGACCTCTCGTGACCCTAGCCGGTTGTACAAGTGGTTATCCGGCTTATCCGGTAGCACGTATCCTCACCATCTGTGAGAGAATAGAATAACAGAAGTTTAGTTCCCGGAATCAACAAATCCGCACGACAAGAATACAAGAATGTGAAGTTCCTAAGCGTTCGACAGCCTCTCCAAGATAAGTACAAACGTCTCCATACTGATCCGCAAGGATCTACTAAACCTGCTCATGACTCGTGAGATCTATGTAACCTAGGCTCTGATACCAACTTGTCACGACCCAAAACTCAACTTGTCATGATGGCGCCTATCATGGTACTTGGCAAGCCGACTACTCAGACATTTCCAACACTTTCAACTTCAATATATACTAAAACAGTCTAAATAAATAAAAATCTCATAAAACGGGATAGAATATCATAACTCGATACAAAAGTTTTTTCCAAAACCGGGGTGTCACTGAGTACATGAGCATCTATACAATACAAGTCTAAAATACTTTCTAAGAAAAACTGAAACTGAATAAACAAACTAGAAAGATAGGGGAGGAGAGTCAAGGTCTGCAGATGCTAAAGCAGCTACCTCGATGATCTCCGATTGTCTGCACTCTGTGAATCAGCAATCGTCATGACCGGAAACACCTAGATCTACACACGAGGTGCAGGATGTAGTGTGAATACAACCAACTCAATAAGAAACAAATCTAACCTTTGGACTGAAAGTAGTGATGGACTCGAACATCACGGCCTACATACAGAATTAAAAATACGGAAATTCACAGAAAATATGACAGAGATATCTCAAAAATTCATAATCTACAAGTAATGGTACAAGAATTTAGACATGTTTTCAAGTTTTGCAATAAAACTTAACACACAACATGGCAGATCCATCCCAAATGCAAATAAATCAGGGCAGATCCAGCCCAAGTGTAACTAAATGCTAGCAACTGTGCCACTATGGATATGCAGATTCCGGAGGGGCTGATCCAGCCCAAGCGCTATAATAAGCCAAATCCTGGCATGAATCAATAAATCTTGTTGCGGAGTGCAGCCCGATCCCATGAATATCACTCACAATAGACCCTTAGACTCACTCAGTCATTAATCTCTCCAATCTCTCAGGCTCACCAGAATCATGATAATCAGCCAAACAATGATGATACTATGTATCAAATAATGGAAAAGAGAGACTGAGACATAATATGAAAGTAATAGTTGTGACTGAGTACAAAATGGAAAATTAAGAAAATAATTCGACATGTAACACGACCTCTATAGGTCCCAACAGTAACAACACAAAGCCTAAGCAGGATTTCTAACATGACTGGCAGCTCAATTGCTCTAACACATGGTGAAAATATGAGTAACAACAAGATTTTTCAAATACACATGGAATCGACCAAGTCACAATTCTTACGGTGTACGCCCACACGCCCGTTACCTAGCATGTGAGTCACCTCAACACCAATCACGCAACACGTAATTCAGGTTTTCATACCCTCAGAACCAAGTTTAGAAGTGTTATTTGCCTCAAACTGTGCAAAACTATACTCTAACAAGACATTGCCTCGCGAAATGGCCTCCCAATGCCTCGAATCTAGCCACAAATAATTCGATACGATCAACTCGAGCTATAGGAATCAATTCCATAAGAAAATACTAAGTTTTTAATCAAAAGTAAAAAAGTCAACTCAAAAGTTAACCCCCGAGCCCACATCTCGAAATCCGGTAAAAGTCACAAAACCCGAAAACCCATTCAACCATGATTCCACCCATACCAAAATTTCTCAAATCTGATACCAACATCTCGATCAAATCCCCAAAATTTGGCCCAAGGACTTTCCTCTATTTTTTCCCAATTGTTCAACCCAAATCACTAATTAAATGATGAAATCAAAGATATAAATATGGAATTTAACCAAAACTAAGTAAGAATCACTTATCCCAATCACTCTCTTGAAAATCTCTCCAAGAATCGCCTCCAACCGAGCTCCCAAAATCAAATTTGTGAAACAGACTCAAACCCTCATTTTTGAAATATTTAAGTTCTGCCCAGATGTCCTTTTTTCGCGATCGCGGGGAAATCTTCACGATCACGAAGCACAAGATCCACTGCCCCCAGAAACTCCTCTATGCGACCGCACATAAACCCACGCGAACGCGAAGCATAGGTTTCCCAGGCCTATGCGATCGCGGATTGACCCACGCGTTCACATAGAACAAAGTGTGAACCCAGCTTCCTCACTTCCTTTTCGCGAACGTGGCCTAGCCCACGCGTTCGATTCTCCGTCTGTTCAACTTATGCGATCGCATACTCTAGCTCACGAACGCATAGAGTAAAATCCCAATTGCCCCAAACAAGCCTTCACGATCACGTACCTACCCACGCGATCCCATAGAAGGAAACCAGAACAGGACACCAGCAATCTTCATTAGTTCTCCAAGTCCAATTTTCACTCTGTTAACCATCCGAAATCCACCCAAGGCCTCCGGACCTCAACCAAACATACCAAAAAGTCCTAAAACACGATACAAACTTATTCGAGCCTTCAAATCCCATAAAAAAAAATGGTAAAATCACGAATCGTGCATCGATTAAAGCCTAATGAACTTTTGAACTTATAGCTTTTACATTTGATGCTGAAACCTATCAAATCACGTCCAATTGACCTCAAATTTTGCACACAATTCAAAAATGACACCACGGACCTACTCTAACTCTCAAAACCCCAATCCGAGCCCGGTAATCACAAAGTCAACGCTCGGTCAAACTTCTAAATTTCCAACATTCGCTATTTCAAGCCTAATTCAACTAAGGACCTCCAAATCACTATCCAAGCACACTCCTACGTCCAAAATTACCCAACGGAGCTAACAGAACCATCAAACTCCATTCTAGAGTCGTTTACACATAAGTCAACATTGGGTCAATCTTTTCTACTTAAGCTTTCAACCTGGAGACTAAGTGTCTCAGCTCGTTCCAAAACCTCTCCGGACCCGAACCAACTACCCTGGAAAGTCACATAACAACAATTAAGCACAAAATGAGCAGTAAATGGGCGATCATGGTTACAACTCTAGAAAAACGGTGGGGTCGTTACAGGTTACGTGAAGACACAATTACTACTTCATCCCATCTTGACCCGTCCAAATTCAGCCCAAACCACTTATTCGCCACCCCTAAACCTGGCCATTCAACCTAATTAGAGATTGGAACTCCAGGCAAGGAAAGTAAACAACTAACCTAATAAAAGGGATTTTTTTTACCTATCTATACTACATATGAAACTTATTTACCCTCCCTAATCAAGTTTTAACTTAATTACATAGTCATATACAATTTACCAATTATGTACAAATTAGTTTTAAATGAGTATCCCTTGATTGTAGCCTTTTAATTTTGTAAATCCCTTTAAATCAACCCTATTTCTACACCGATTTTATAAGGTATTTTCTTCTAAAGCTCATAATTTTCTCTAAAAATGGCAAAGAAAGGGATTAATTTTGTCATGGATGGAGTTTGGAGCTTTTCTGGGCTTCCCCTTTTCTTGTTGGCATTTCGATTGCGGGCTAGCGGCAGATGGATATTAATTATTTGGCTCAATTGTTCGAATTGAAATTGTCAATCAACTAATTTTGAATGTGTTTGACTCTCCATCATTGGCAGCCATTAAAAAGCTTTGAAGCTTTGAATTCGAATTCGAATTTTAAAACATATGTTTTGTTTGGATTGGGTATGATTGAAAATATTCTATGGAGTTCACATCTCGATTTTTAGGGTATTTGGTGAAGTTTAGATTTGATTTTGGTTTCATTTTTAGAAGAAGAAGAAGAAGAAGAACATATAACATACAATATACATGTAAAATTGTATTAAAGTTGTATAATAGTTGTATGAAAATTGTATTTGGTTGTATTTTATTTGTGGTTTTAAAAATATTGTACGAAAGTTGGAAATTAGTTGTGTACTGTATGAGTGGTTATATAAAAGTTGTACTTAAGTTATAAATATTATCCTTTTACATAAAGTTGTTGATATGTATCAAAATTGTATTAAGAGAAAAAATTTTGATTGGAATTTCAGAAAGTAAGAATAACACACCGCATACAAAATATATACAAATCATATACAAAAAAACATACAAAAGACATATTGTATAAATTTTGTATGAAAATTATATTTAGGTTGTATGATATTGTAGTTGTATTTAACTAAGTAATAATGATGTGTGAAAATTGTAGATAAGTTGTAAATAAGTTGTATATTATATAATTATTTGTATAAAATTTATTTTTAGTATATATGTCAAATTTGTATTAGCCTTGTACGAAATTTGTTTTAAATTTGTATGTTGATGTGCCATACGTTATTTTTTTCTTATTCAATTTGTTAAAGAAAGAAAGGTGGAGAATGAATTCTAAATTGACTCGTGTGCCATGTTTGTTTAGACTAAAAAACTTAGAATATTGTAGCATCAATATTCCAAATTGACTCGTGTGCACTAATTCATGACGTACACGTTTTAGCCCTCAAAGTTAATATACTACAGACTTCAAATCTAATTGAACTGGAAACTGTTCGTGGAAAGTAAAGCCTGCAAGAAAATAAAAACGACTTCACCTCTTAAAATTTTGATCATATGATACAATCGTTTTTTATACAACAGTTAAGATAAGAATTGAAAAACTTTCACCGCTACAATCAAAATATCTATCAAAAGGGTCTATACTTGGAGATACCTATGTACCCAAGTTCACAAGGTTAATTAACGGAATGGAGAGTAGTGAGTGTTGATCAATTCCGGATATTACTAGTAAAATAGGTGAGACTGCGACACAGTCGAGAGACTACATTACAATTGATGCAATCTTGATTTGTACTGCAAACCTAGCTCCTTCCTGTCCCAGTAATGAATTTGGAAAGGAAAATGCTGACTCAGTACCGGATTAGCTGATTGATCCTAGTCGCAAATATCCTTATTGAAAGAGGAGCGGAGAGAAAATAGGAGAAAGATGTAACTAAATCCTCTGATTGAAGTTTAGGTAGTATGAAAATCGCATCATGTTGTTATTCCATATATCTCGTAGGAAGTACTTACCAAATTTGAATAAGGACATGGAATGTAAACATCAGACTGAGTCTTGAAAATGGATAAGTTACAGCACTATCACAAGAAGACCATATTCCAAAAGAATTATCGACAAACTATACATAATTAGGATATGCATAGAATTACCGCCTACATATTCTTCAAATTTCTTGCCACTATATTGACACAATTGAATGATATGGTATATCCTAAGGCAATTTAACAATTAGTTCAACTTCCCACTGCCACCACATGAATTACAGGAGCGAGCTGCGTTGCATTTCATACAGTAGCTCCATTTTTTGGGAAGCCTGCCAAATGCATGATATGAGTTCATATACTTAGAGGCTAGAGCGAGGGGCTTAACGAAATGAAAACATACCCTGCTGTATATCTTGTGGCTGCGTTCTTTGCCATCAGTCTTGCTCTCTCAGAATTTTCATCGGACAACCTTTTTAGCACAAATCCTTCCCCTCTGCATTCTGCACAAATTCCAGAGCCACCACAGTCTTCACAGATTTTCGGCGGGGCCTGTCTATTGATAAGAACAACAATCAAAGGGGGTAGTCTAAGAGCATAATAAGAAGTGCATTTGAGCTACAATCATTTGATTTCCCCCCTACTTGAAATTCAGACTTCTGCATAGTATTTTTCTTTTTTCTGGTTAGTTTGGAGAATAACCTGCTACTGCACAAATCTTTAATCTTTGCTTCAAAGAGAGAACAAGCTGAAAATGGATAATGAAATGGCAAAATTGTTCTACTAACTGAAAGAACTGTTTCCACCGTAAATGCAGAACTAATTCTGAATTTCTTTTCTCTGATCAGAAGCTAGGCGAACTTGGCTTATTTTACTTTTTATACGGATGAGATACATCAATAATCAAACCAAGAGGAGCAGAAACTAACCAACTTCAGATTGGTAACCTCACTGAATAGCAAGAAACAAATATCATTTCCTTTTTCGTTGCAGTAGAACTTTTAGCAGGATATATATGAATACAAATTGATGCAACAGTTGACTGAAAATGCAACTCGCAAACTTTCTGCTGGAGAATACTTCTTTTGTTGTTGCCCTTTACCGAACAAATATGTTTCTTCTTTTCTTGAAAGACAAATATTATCAAACAATGGTAGAAGAAAAAGCAATGTCCTCCTCGATATTTTAAAGGTATAAAACATATGTTCATTTTGGGATCATCCAGAAGGCAACGAGATTTTCATTGTACTCCAAGATCAGTATCAGAAAATGTCCTTGAGAGTAATTTCAGCGCTAAGATTAAATATTTGACTGAGCTGCTCTAGATATGAACAAATATTTATATCAGAAGAAATATCTCTTGTCAGCTTTTAACTCACCTCAATTGCTTCAGAAGCTTTAGTTCTCCTTACAAGAATAGTTGCCGCAGCACCCACAACTGTGGCAGCAACTGCAATAGACACTGCTGTTTCTGCAAGTGCAGAAGTTACTCTGAACACTCTGCAAGCAGATTCTTTTGACTTGGTAGAACCAAGAGGATAAATGCGCGTAGATAACGCATTGCAATCTCTAGATTTCAACGTTCCGGTTGCTTCAAAGATCAAAAATCAAGATAAACTATAAGAACATATATATTTGACCCTTTTTTCTTCCATTATCTTAAAATTCTTTCCACAGATAGTTGAGAAACATTCTGGGATAATTCACAGAGAGGAATATTGAAAACTAGACAGCTAAGCATAAGCCTTTGAACACAACAGGGCAAGCAGTTAAAGTACTGAAACTGGGAAACCTGTTTGGCATTGGATATGGCAATAATTTCAATCTGCTTACGTATGCCCGTAACATAAGTTTAAATTGGCTGATTCTTCATTATTTAGGCTCTCGTACTATATCGCACTTATTTAAACTGCATTATATCACCAATATATTTTGTACCATCCAAAGAGTTAAAATGATGAACAAGTAGCAAATTTTTAGAAAGCTCAAGTACTTAAACTATTAAACAATCACAATAACATGCCCAAATCAACTTAGGGATATTGACAAATAGAGAAATATTTTGAAACCATCACATCATATAGCTAACAATCGTCTTACCTACTAAATTACAAAGTATAGCCATTTCGTTAAACGAAAGATTTTGTTATGCCAATATGTCCTTTTGGCAGCTTAAGAAGAACGTCAACTCTACATAATTACTTAACATTTAAGTCTTATGTTCAGGATTTAACTCAAGTCCAAGCATACACATATTTTTAAGTGTACATTATGTGCCTTTTTCAGTGACGTGACCCATAAAGCAGACGGGGAACGTGAGGCTTGTTACACAAGTTATCCCCAAAAGAGGAAGTTTCAAATACCTGGAGTCAGTGATATAAGGTAATGGGGAGATTGACGATGATGTCACACATCGTATTGGTTTAGGGGATGAATAGAGGTTCGCATCTGGTGTTTTTTGTGATAAGAATGTGCCACCAAGATTTAAAGGTAAGTTCTACAGAGTGGTGGTTAAACCGAATATGTTGTATCACACGGAATACTGGTCAATCAAGAACTCTCATGTCCAGAAAATGCAAGTAGCGAAAATAAGGATGCTCAAGTGGATGTGCGGGCATACCAGGAGGGATAAGATTAAGAATGAAGATACTCGGGACAAGGCGGGCGTGGCCTTCGTGGTGGACAAGATGCGAGAAGCAAGGCTGAGATGGTACGGGCCTATGAAGAGGAGATGCATTGATGCCCCAGCGAGGTGTGAGAGATCGGTCATGGTGGCCTGAGGAGAGGTAGAATAGGCCAAAGAAGTTGTAACGTGGCCATATCTTTGGCCTTGTAACCAAAGGCCTTGTTGCCCATTCTCATCTAAGACAAGTCCCATGTGGCTATCTGTTGGCCAAGTATTTTGGCCTTAATTTTCTATAAAAGGGCAGCTTCCTTCACGTTACAGATGCACCAACAAGATTGGGAATTCAATTCTTGTTTCTCCTCTTCCTCCTTTATTTATTGAGAGTATTTTTGTAAGAGAGCTGAGTGTTGGGAAACACTTGTGTGAATCCCTTCTTTGGAGTGATCTTGTGAGGTTATTCTCTATTGGATATTTTGGGTTGATTAGAGTTTTATCTCA
Organism: Nicotiana paniculata; assembly: GCA_005239505.1. Lineage (NCBI taxonomy): Eukaryota > Viridiplantae > Streptophyta > Magnoliopsida > Solanales > Solanaceae > Nicotiana > Nicotiana paniculata. Next base: position 38,205 of record ML307511.1, on the reverse strand, counting down.
TCTCGTACTCTCTTTTGTACTCGTGTTGGTATAGTGAAATTGCTCTTCGCTTGTGGACATAGGTCACACTTACCGAACCACGTTAAATTTGTGTCGCCTTTATATGCTTTAATTATGAGTATTATCAACATGCATTGTCCTTGTTATTGTAACATTGTTTGGCTAAATTTCACATTGTCCGAGTTTCAAATCCTAACATATTGGTATTAAAGATGGATCTAAGCGAGTTAATTTCAATAGCCAATATGACTCTAACAAAGACTTATATTGAGAAATTTGACCGTAGTGCAAATTTCAGGAATTGGCAATTTAAAATAAAAGCTATTCTAATTCATGATAGCTTAGATATAACACTGCAAGAAAAGAAAAGGAGAAAAAACCGGATAAAATGAAGGACAATGAGTTTGTCGTCATAGAAGGCAAAAACTAGTATCATGTTAAATCTCTCAAATGAGGTTTTGCGTGAAGTTGCTGCAGAAAGCTCAGCCGAAGGTAAATGGCAAAAGCTAAAACCCATGTACATAAAAGGGCAGTTGAAAACAGGTTTTACCTAAAGCAACAACTCTACTCTTTTCGCATGACTGAAGGTACCTCTATACCCATACATCTTAATACATTTGATTCCTTCTAATGGATTTGAGTAACATAGATGCTAACATCAAAGATGAGAATGAAGGTGTGTTATTGCTTGTTTCCCTACCCCAGTCATTTAAGCATTTAAGAGATACTAAGCTTCATGGAAAGGATAACATCTCTTATACAGATATCAAATCTATCTTGAAATCAAAAGAATAGGTAGATAGAGATATTATTGGAAAAACTAGTATGAACCAAGGGGAAGAGTTCTTTGTAAGAGGAAGATCTAATAAGAAAGATTCAAGATGTGGGGGTCTAAATGAAGGTCAAACTTTAGATACATAAATGATGTGTGCAAATATTGTCATAAGAAATGCCACATTATCTCTGAATGCTTTTCGTTCAAAAACAAAGAAAAGCATACAGAGAAGAAAAATGAGCACAAAATACTGACACCGCCGAAGCAAGTGTAGTTGTTGATTAGACTCAGAGAACTATACTTTTAGCAACTAATAATAGTTTCAAATCTAACTAATGAGTTGATTTTGAATTCAGGTTGTTCTTATCATATGTTTCCCAGTTGGGATTTGTTTACAACATATGAACATGTTGAAGGTGGAGTTGTCATTATGGGCAACAATGCTGCCTGCAACATTATTTGGTAAAGGTACAGTCCGAATCAAATGCACGATAGTGTGGTGAGAACTCTCAACAATGTTAGATATGTTCCTGACTTGAAAACAAATCGCATCTCTTTGGGCGTTGTAAAATCTCTTGGGTGCAAATACACAGGTAAAGATGGAGTTCTGGAAGTTTCTCGAGGTGTTATTGTGGTCGCGAAAGCACGCAGATCCGGTACGTTGTACAATTTATTGGGATCCACAATTACAGGTGTTGTTGCAGCTTCAATATCAGATAAGTCTTATTCTAAAATCACCAAATTGTGGTATATGCAAAACACTACATCCATTGTGCTACAATTAAATAATATGTTACCATTCTCAAACTACATCCATTGCTCGAACTTTGTTTTCAAACGAAAATATTATCTTTTTATACTAACGGATGAGGTGAATTAGCTTAACTTCATATTTAAAATCACAAGGCATCGAACACTTAATTTTCCCACATTATACTCCACAAAGAGTTGCTATGGTAGAACGTCGACATCGTCATATTGTCGAGACTCGAGACTGCAAAACTCTAATGCACCAAGCTTCCTTACTAGCCACATTTTGGAGTTTTGCATGTCATCGAGCTAATTTTCTCATTAACAGGATGATAATTCCAAATGTAAAAGACAAGTATCCGTATGAGATTTTATTTCAAGAATCGTCAAATTATGACAACGTCAAAATTTTTGGTTGCTCATGTTAAACGTGGCTAAAATCGTATTCACAAAGCAAGCTTGATTCAAAATCAAAGCCTTGTGTTTAATTGAGATTTTCAAATAAATATTATTGCCATCAATGCTTTGACCCAACCTCCTCCAAAATTTATCATTCGAGAGATGTTAGTATTTTTTGAAAATAATTATCCTTTCATCAATATTCTCTAATTACAAAAATTAAAATATGAAAATTTCTTGGGATGACGTATCTCCACCGAAAGGCCAAACAGATAACCTAATAGAGTCATATTGATTGGAACTACCTCCGTTGTTGTCTACACGTGCACAAAAGTCTTGCTCCATTCCCTCTCCAACACCATCGCGGACCTCCGGTAATTCTCTACCTTATCCCAATAATGCAACAAACACCTCTGGTTCTTCCTCCAATCCTATCTCCTTATGCAACAAAAAGAAAATCACCCTTTACCCAAACCTATAGCCATCGGACCTCTAAGGCTACCACATCTGTCCAAGCCCCTCAACCACAGCCACCTATAGAATATCAGTCACCAAGCGTTCATGCTCCTCCATTACAATCAAAACCATTCTTCATTTCTCACCCGATGGTTACCCAATAAAAAACAAATAGCCTGAACCCCAGGATTTTTCTTGCCAAAACCAATCTGTCACCACCAATTTCTTGATCCTACCGTCAAGCACAACTATACCACCAATGATAAGAAGCGACGAAAGAAGAATATGATGCTCAAGCCAGAAACAAGGCGTGGGATTTGGTTCCTAGTGATCCCTCTCAGAATATTGTGGATAGTAACTGGTTGTCTAAAATTACACTTAAACCTGATGAAAGTATTGACAGGTATAAGGCTCGCCTAGTAGCCAAAGGTTTCATGAAAGGCTTAGTTTGGATAATCATTCTACATTCAGCCCCGCCTTCAAGCCTGTAACGGATTTTTTGGTCTTTGCAATTGCTGCCCAACGCTCACGGCTTATTCGTCAGTTGGATGCTAATAATGTCTTCTTACAAGGCAAACTTGCAGAAGAAGAAGCGTACATGAGAAACCTCTTGGTTTCGGGTCCTTTCAACATATGTTTGCAAGCTAAAAAAAGCAATACACAAACTTAAGCAGGCTCCTAGGGCGTGGTACACAGAGCTCATTAACTATTTGACAAGTATTGGGTTTGTCAAATCCAATATTGGCTCATCTTTGTATATCCTTCATACTTTTGAGGTTATTGTTTTCATTCTCATATATGTTGATGACATAATTATTACGGGAAACATTGAGAGAAGTATCAGGTCCATCATTGGGTCTCTTTCTCAACGATTCTCTCTAAAAGATCTTGGGCTCTTGCATTATTTTTTGGGTGTTGCAGTAAAATTAATGCCAACTACCATATATTTATCTCAACACAATTATGTCATGTATCTTTTGGATGAATTACATATGGCTAAATGTAAAGGTGTCCCAACACTGATGACATCAACTTACTCCTTCGTTGATTCTGAAGTCGATTCTGCCACTTTACAGAAGAATCATTGGTAAGCTTCACTACCTATCCTTCACTAGGCTTGACGTCGAGTTTGTTGTTCGCAAGTTGTCTCAGTTTATGCATAATCCAAAAGTGCCTCACTGGAAAGCCATCCAACATTTGCTACGCTACTTGAACCACACCAGCACAATAGGAGTTAAGTTAAGTCGACAACCAACAGAGCATTACTTGCTTATTCTAACTATGATTGGGTTGGGAATCCACAAGACAGAACATCAACAACAAGTTATGTTGTCTACCTTGGAATTCACCAATCTCTTAGTCTTCTAGAAAGCAAGGTCCTTCTCACGCTCATCTATGGAGGCTGAGAACCGAGTTATTGCTGCTACTGTTTCTGAAGTTGGCTCATGAATTTGCTCCATGAGCTTCATTTTCCATTGTCTGCTACACCAATATTACTTAGGACAACGTTAGCACCACCTACATTTGTGCTAATCCAACTTTTCACAATAAGATAAAGCATGAAGCTATTAATTTCCATTTTGTTCAAGGGCAAGTTGAACAAAAAAACACTTGAGGTTCGTCAACTTCACTCTACTATCAAGTTGTTAACATTCTCACCAAGCCTCTTCCACGTACAATGTTTCTGTGCAATTTTCACAAGTTGGGGCTTAAACTAGTCATCCCAACTTGCGGGGGCGTATTAAAGGATAATATTTGTTATATTTCAGTTTAGGAATTTGTTATTAGCTTCCTATTTACTAGTTTTAAGATTTGTTAGTTTCCTGTATTCTAGTATATTTTGCTGCATAAAATCATATCATATTAGTTAGTTCCATTTTATTACTTGAGTTCTTTCTCCTTATCCTTCTTTAATTTTCTGGTAATATCTACTAATTTAACTTATCTGAAACGTCCACTGATGCAAATATGTGTTTTAGCTTGTATGTGCTCTATATAAATAGCAAGTCGGTTCACGAATAAAATCATCTTTTCCTCTGGTGCCTTACAAAACTTTATACTTCTGAGCCAAGCTCATCAACTTTGGAGCAAAATACAGTTGAAACTCCTAAGTTGAGTCAGAAGTTGAAATTCCAGAAGTCGAACCAAAAGATGAGGAGTATTCCATAGCCAAACATAGACCAAGATGAGAAAGTAAACAATCATCATGGTTTGGAGATTATGTTGTGTTTGTTTTTTCAGTTACACAAGAAATTGAAGAAATTAGAGAACCGTCAAAATATTTAGAAGCAGTTTCTGGTGCTGATTCAGCCAAGTGACTGATTGCAATGAATGAAAAAATTGAGTCTCTCCACAAAAATGGTACCTGGTCTCTTGTGAAGCCTCCATCAGGAAAGATAACTGTTGGTTGCAAATGGGTCTTCAAGAAAAAGGAAAGCATTCAAGGGGTTGAAGATGCAATGTATAAGGCACAAATAGTTGCAAAGGGCTATAATCAGGTATAAGGAGTTGCTTTTAATAATATTTTCTCATATATAGTTAAACAGAGCTCCATTGATATCTTGTTTGCCTTAGTTGCCATGTATAATATTTGGAATTAGAATAGCTTGATGTTACGACAACTTTCTTACATGGCAAACTTTAGGAACAAATATACATGCATCAACCCCAGAAAGATTTGAAACTGAAGGGAAAAAAGATCATGTTTGCTTGTTGAAGAAATCCTCATACGAATTAAAACAGTCTCCAAGACAATGGTATAACAAATTTGATTCCTTTATGTTGGGTCATAGTTTTTTGAGGAGCATGTATGATAGTTGTGTTTACTTCCGGAAGTTGAATGATGGTTCATTAATTTATTAGTTGTTATATGTTGATGACATGCTCATTGCTGCTAAGGATTTGACATAAATTTACAATTTGAACAGTCAGCTGAAAAGTGAATTTGAGATAAAATATTTGGGAGTAGCTAAGAAAATCGTAGGCATGGAGATCAAAAGAAATCGAGGAGCCAACAGACTATTCCTGATTCAGAAGAAGTACTTGGAGAAGGTCTTGGAGAGGTTTGGCATGAAAGATGCTAAACCAGTGAGTACCCTCTTGCTACTCATTTTAAGTTATCAGCTGCTCAGTCACCGGAGTTAGAGGAAGAAGAGAGGTATTTAGCACAAGTACCATTTTCCAGTGCGGTATGTAGTATTATGCATGCAATGGTGTGTATACATCTAGATATTTCACAAGTAGTGAGTGTAGTAAGTCGATATATGGCTTATCCTAACAAAACACATTGGCAGGCTATCAAATGGATTCTCAGATACTTGAGAGGTACTTCAAACACATGGTTGGAGTTCAGGAGAAATACTAACACTTTGGTTGGTTTTGTAGGCTCAGATTATGCAGGTGATCTTGGGAAAAGAAGATCACTAATTACGTACTTTGCATTGGTGGTTGCCCTATCAGTTGGAAAGCTACATTACAACATGTAATAGTTTTATCTACTTCTGAAGCAAAATATATGGTAGTGACCGAGGTGATCAAAGAAGCTTTATGGTTGAAGAGTCTATTTGCTGAATTTCGTTTACGGCAAGGTGGTATTACCATTATTTGTGATAGTCAAAATGTGATTCACTTGACGAAATATCATATGTATCATGAGAGGACAAAGCATATTGAGATCAAGTATTATTTCATCCGAGAAACCACTATTGAAGGAAAAAGATCAATATTAGAGACAATTTTGTTGATATGTTCACGAAACCTCTTCCTGCAGGCAACTTGTTTGGCGTTTATGAATAATGATTTGGCGCATTGGGGCTTTTGCAGAGAAAGTGAGAACAAATTTACTATATCAACCAAAATATGGCCACGGCAGAGATTTGTAACGTGGCCATATCTTTGGCCTTGTAACCAAAGGCCTTGTTGGCCCATTTAAGCAAGACAAGTCTGACGTAGCCATCTCTTGGCCAAGTAGTTTGGCCTTGATTTTCTCTGGAAAGGTAGCTCTCTTTATGTTACAGATGCACCAACAAGATTGAGGATTCAATTCGTGTTTTCTTCTCCCCCTCCTTTCTTTGTTGAGAGTATTTTTGTAAGAGAGTTGAGTGTTGGAAAATACTTGCGTGAATCCCATCTTTGGAGTGATCTTGTGAGATTATTCTCTCGATGATATTTTGGGTTGATTAGAGTTTTATCTCTAATATTATACTCTCTTTTGTACTTTTGTTGGTATAGTGAAATTGCACCTCTCCGCTTGTGGACGTAGGTCATACTGACCGAACCACGTTAAATTTATGCATCCTTTATATGATTTAATTATCGTCATTATCAACTTACATCGTCTTTGGTATTATTATTGTAGCGTTGTTTGGCTAAATTTCGCACTACCCGAGTTTCCGACCCCAATAGAAGTATTAGGAAGAGGTGATTAGCGATGAAATGGCGCAACTTCAACTTATAACGGGTGTAGAAGCAAGAACTAAGGAAGAAGGTTAGTAGGTAGCCGAGCCTATCTCTTTCCCATACCAATAGTATTAGTATTATTTTCGTAATTTCTTGTTCTTAGATTTCTATTACTATATGTTGTTTCTTTCACTTCGGTTATCTTATCATCTTATCTAGTTGTTGATAGTGCTTGCTGTTACTTTCTTCAGTCCTTCAATCGAGAGTCTATTCGAAACAGTCTCTCTACCTTCACAAGATAGCGGTAAGGTCTATAACACTACCTTCTCTATACCTCACTTGTGGGATTACACTGGGTTTGTTGTTGTTATTATTGTTGTACTATATGCCTCTTAATTTAATACATGATATTTTGGTATTGGAGCATAAGTAGTAATCAGGGATGCAGTGCACAACGCACTGAAGAAGCCATTTACATGAGCATAATGAAGATGTGAACTGAATGTTGTAAAAATCATTCATCAAAAGCTAAACATGTATTTGAAATCATCTAACTATTGTGGAAACTTCAAGTAGGAAACTCCAAATAACAGGTAAATCCTTCCACAAATAGACAGAGAACTATAAGGGGCACACATCTACCCAAGAACATCCCCATGACTATGAACTTTTGCTGAGGGCAAGTTAATTAGCCAGGGGAAACCTCAACCAGTTTTAGCTCAAAAAACTTTTTCTTTCTTTACTGTATGTATTTTATTTTATTTTTTAAATTCTGGTTTTGTTAATGTCAGTTCTGGGACGATAGCTTTGTCCCCATCCATTTATTGAAGACTAACACGTCCATTATTTCACTAAACAATAACATTAGAGTTGAAAATTTGCCTCCATCAACATACAACACCAGCCTCATCAATCACTGTTTCTGATAATTTTCTTAGTTTCTCCCTGCATCTCAACAACTCTGAATACCAAGTAAATCTTGTAGATATCCACATAAAAATCCAATAACCTTTAACTCTTAGCACCAGAACCTATGTGAATTGTACTTGCTTCAATTACTCAAAACTTATCAATAACCCCAGACACTCAATAAACCAGACTGAAATTTAGCTTCATCTTCTTATCTAAACAGTAAGTTCATTATCAACCTTACATATTAAATTGCAATTGAATGTGAGATGAACAAAATCCATTAAATTGCCCGACTTTCCTTTAATATCAACAATCACTTTGCAATTGTTCCCACAAAATTTCAACCTCATCAACTATATTTTGTTACAGTTTCATCTATGGCACAGACAACAACTACTACTGCGCCTCAATCCAAAATAGCTAGTTGGGGCCATTTCATTATAGTACTCACTTTACTCTGCTGCGGGGACTGATAAATGCGAACTAAATGCAATAGAGCTATTGACTTCTAACCAATGGATATGATTGATAACAGTGTTAGCATTACAGGTGGCAAACAGAAACAAATTAAACATCAAGAACGAAGACAAAATCACTGGTAAGTGAAGCATAATGGGATAAATAACAATGGTGGTATGTTATCTTACTTGTTATAAATGGCGACAAGTGTAGAGAGATGAGCTCCATCTTATGGTTAAAATGACGACTCTCAAAGGGGGGATATTTCTCTGAACTGATATACTTCCTAAACTGCCGAAGATGCCCTCAGCCCCTTCTTTGCCTTTTGCTTTGGCAGGATACCTTAAAACCCTATAAGTTATTTGTTAATCTTAGTGGGCGTCCCGACATAAGAATCGTAAAATTTCAAGAAAAAATGTGAACTTTTTTTACAAGTGAAAATGATTTTTGAAAATTACAGTTGTATTTTTGGACGTGAATATAATTTTGAGTTATTTTTGAATTTTTGTGAAAGATTTGAGTAAAAATTTTGAAAAATAACTTTTTGGAGTTTTTCAAATTTTCAAAAAATTTCCAAAATTCATCTTCAAGTGAAAATTGAAAATTTTTTGGCCAAACAGTAATTTTGAATAAAAGTGATTTTTTTCGAAAAAAAATGAAAAAATTATATGTCCAAACGGGCTCTTAATTATTAAGAATTTAGCTATTCAATATATGTTACTCCCTTACACAACCTCGTCCCAAAGTCACGTGAATTTTTCTACCCACGTAGAATTTTTTTATTAATAAAATATATTTTTTACCATTTTACATCCATTAATTTTTTAGATCACCTTTTTTGAATCAAATTTGTAATAAAACTTGGCCAGAACTCCATTATTTAGGCTAAATCTTTTTAATTGGCCAAAAACGATGAAGTTTTAATTGATTTTTTTTCAAATTAGGCACGAAAAAGAATAAAATACACCGTGGAAAAAAGTAGCCATTGAATATAAAAAATATATAAAAAGAAATACACAATTTAACTTTAATTATTTTGTCTAAAAATTTTTATTTAGCTAAAAATTATGGAACACTAAGCAAGTATTTTATAACAGATTTTATCTGGAAAAAAAATATTTGCAATAAATAGACATTACATAAAAAGAAAAAAAATATACATAGTTTTTTTTTTTTGAGTTAACGTTATATTCTATTGATACTCAAAAAAAATTACAAGTTGAGTCCTAATAGTAGCTTTGACTCACTACTACCCCTTTACATCATTTATCTATGACAAGTAAAAGAAAGTGTCTACTAACTATACTATCAAAATAGTCATTTGTATCATGTCTATGCCTTTCTAAACTGTCTATACAATCTTTATGGAATCCAGTCCAGCTTTTGAATGGTACTCTCCATTTCCTATTATGCCTCCTTCGAACATGAATATGTAGTACTATTTCTTTGCAAATCGGGTGCTCATCATATTTGATGGCTTCGAATCTGCCTCTATTTCTTTCTCTCCATATCAATGCAACTGTCGTGGCAAAAATACAGCATGTGATGCCATTGATGCCTTCTCTTCTCTTTGCCTTCTTACTGATCCATTGCACTTCACGGTCCTAATCTCATATGCTTCTTTTATGTCCCAACCATAGACACATTTTAGACCACAAACTCTTTGTTTCTGGACACTCAAAGAATAGGTGGCTAAATGTTTCTATAGTTTGCCTACAGAATATGCATTCAGTTGGCACAGAAATGCCAAACTTCATCAATCTATCAATTGTTGCTAACCTCCTCTGTATTGCAACCATAGAATGAACATGTACCTCGGATGCACGCTTGTATGTAACATTAAGCCTTTCCATTCAACTTTATAATACTCTGGGATCATCTTCGTGTACATCTGTTTGATCTGAAAGTTGCCATTCTTGCACATAATTCTTAGCCTTTCCTGCATGGTCCCTTGGAGTTATGAATGCCTCAGTATCACTTCCCTGTTATCCATTATCTTTCTTATTGCCCAAGCTGCTGTCTTGGGAGTAGGCATTATGTCCAGGTCCTTCTTCTTTATATTGAAGCTATGCACCCATCGAATCCATAGGCAATCCTTCTTCCTAGTTAGATCCCATAGGTGTTTAGTAATTGATGCTTTGTTCCACACCTTGATGTCCAGTATATTTAAGCCTCCAGCTGCTATTGGTTTGCATACATTCTCCAAGCTATTAATGCTTTCTTTGATACAGTTACACTGCCTGTCCATAGAAATGTCCTGCAAATAGTTTCAATCATTTTCAGCACCTTTTTTGGAATGATGAACACCTGAGCCCGGTAAGTTTGGATGCCAAATAGGACTGCCTTGATCAGTTGACACCTTCCTGCATAAGATAATAACCTTGTTGACCAACATGTAACCTTTGCTGCTATCTTCTCGATTAGAGGCATATACTGGCCGATATTTAGCTTTTTTGAGTCCAATGGAATTCCCAAATATCTGAAAGGCAGTTTTCCTTCAATAAATCCCAGTGTTTGCAGGATATCTTCTCTAGTATTCTGATCTATCCCAGCCATATATATAGCACTTTTACTGCAATCTAGAAGCCTGTGAAAACCTGTTGAAAGCATTGTTTAGAATCCTTATGGACTCTATATCAGCTCGACAGTATATCAGCAGATCAGCAAAGCACACATGAGTGATGTTCAGCTTCCTACACTTAGGATGGAAATTAAACCATTCTTATGCAACTGCTTCAGTTCTCTACTCAAATACTCCCTGGCTATAACAAATAAGTAAGGAGACATATGATCTCCTTGTCTAATCTCTCTCTTCCCCTTAAAAGGTTTAATCAATCAACCATTTAGCACCAATGAGTATGAAACTGTAGTAACACAAGTCATAATCCATTGCACAAATTTGAAAGGAAACCCAAGGTCTATCAGCATTTGCTTCAGAAAACTCCATTCCAAAGTATCATAGGCTTTTCTTAGATCTACTTTCATCACACACCTTGGAGACACTCCTTTCCTAGCATATCATTTAAACAGCTCATGACTTAGCAGAATGTTATCTACTATACTTCTTCCTTCGATAAAGGCTGACTGTGACTGATCAATCAACCCATCAAGTACAAAGTACTTTAAAAATGATCTTATACAAAGTAGTACAGCAAGCAATTGGCCTGTAATCTTTTACTATTGCTGGAGTTTTCACTTTAGGGACTAAAGTAATAGTTGTTGTATTGATCATTTTAGGCAACATGTTTGTGTTGAAGAAATCTTTTACTGCTGCAAAGATATCCTCTTTCACTATCTCCCAGTTTCTTGTAAAGAACTCCACAGGAAAGCCATCAACCCCTGGTGCTTTGTCTTTAGGCATATCCTTAACTGCTTCAGTTATCTCCTCAAGAGTCACATTTTGAATCAATGTTCTTTTTTGGTCCACAGTTAAGCAAGGTCCTTTTCTTATGACAGCTTTATTAGCACATGTTAGTTCTCCAGCACAATCCCCCATTAAGGACTGGAACACAGCTAGGAATTCCTGCTCCACAAGCTTATCTTCAGTTAACTTTACCCCTGTATCTGTATAAATGGTAGTTATACTGTTTTGACTGGATCTAATCTTCCATTGGGAATGAAAGTATTTGGTATTTGCATCTCCACACTCAATCCAACATGCCTTTGATTTCTATCTCATCACTTGTTCCTCCACATTGCTCTATTTCTCTATATCCTCTAATGTTCTTTTCTCTTCATCTATAAGGGATGGAATCAAAGGATTTTGACTCATCTGGCTTTGCACAATGTCCAGCTTCTCTCTTTCCTGCTTAAGCTTTTGCTTGTATGAGTCCATATAAACATTTATCTCCTTAAGATGCTCTTTCATAGTCTTCAATTTGTTCCATATTTGCTCCATAGGTGCACCTTCATATTCCTGATCCCATACCTGCTGAATGACATTCTGAAACTGTGGGTGATCCGTAACATTTGTATATAGTCTGAATGGTTTAGGGTGTAATAATTTCTGGCTGCCACATTTTATAAGAATAGGAGAATGATCAGATACTGATGGATTCATATAGTCTGCTTCCACAAGCCCATACTGCTGAATCCATTGATAATTTCCTAGTGCCCAATCTATCTTACTATACACTCTATTCCCAGTACCTTGTTTATTTGTCCAAGTATAGTGCCACCCCTTTTCTCTAATTGGAGTTAGTTGCATATCATCAATCATCCCTTTAAATCCATGTACTTCAGCAGCAGTTACATGAGAACCTATTCTATCATCAGAGAATAGAACATTATTAAAATCACCACTCAACAGCCATGTCTCCTGACTTGAAACTTTAATCTGCCTGAGGTCCCTCCATAAACTCTCCTTCTTGTGTCCATCATTCTGAGCATAAATGACACTAAGTTGGGTTTTAAACTGATTTTTAGGATCCTCCACACTGCAATGAATAAATTGATTTGTCATGTGTCTCACTATCACTTGAATATGGTTGCTCCATAATATCCAGATTCTACCATTCACAACATATGAGTAGTTGCAACATACATTTCATCCTTTAGCTAACTTCTTATGGATTTTCTTTGCTTTATGATCCTTGACTCTAGTTTCTATGCATCCCATAATATCTACTTTATTGGTATCAATAAGAGTTTTAATCTCTTTTTTCTTATGGGCTTGATTTAGCCCCCTAATATTCCAAGTAACAATTATCATTTGGATATTAGAGGGTCTGGTGGTCCTGGTTCAACTTGTTGACCACTCATTCCTTTATCCATATGCACAACAATACTCTTGCCTTTATCAATCTGCTTCCCCATTTATGCAATATTACATCCAGTTTCAAGGGCCTCATTTCCCTCTCTTACTGAACTTTGCATATCACTAGTCTGCAATGCATTTTCTTTTCTATCTTTCACCTTTTCTACATATTCTTTATCTTGTGCATCTTCCTGTACTGTCATCACTCCTAACTGAGTATCTGCATTCACTTGAGTTTGTTTGACAAGCCAGGTTTGTTTCATAGTCTTCCCCTGCTTCTTGCCTCTTCTCCTCTGCCTTTTCTTCCTCTTCTCATCCTTTGTCTCATGTTTATCTTCACATTTAGTGTTATACCAGCAATCCATAGAATCATGCCCAAACCTTAAACAATCATTACAAAAACTAGGCTTCCAGTCATATTCAATTGCTTGAATCAATGGACCATAAGGTGATTCTATCTCAATCTGGTCTGGTAGTGTATATGCAACATCCACCTCCACAAGGACTCTAGCATAGGATATCTTTTCATAGTGAGAAGTAAATTTATCAGTGTATAATGGTTTTCCAATAGCACTTGCCATTTTTCTAAGAGCTTCAGTCGACCAAAATCCCACTGGCAGCCCAGGAAACCTTACACATACTGGAATTGTACTTAGAACATCCTTGTTGAATGAAAAATCAATTTCCCAAATTCTGAATACCATAGGCTTGTTCCTGTATGTGTAAGGTCCTGACTGTAGAACTTGATCCCTATCAGCTATGGTATTGAATCAAAAAATACAGTATCCCTCAACATGCACCAGGATCTGAGGTTTTGTAACAAAGTTCCAAACATTCATCACAAAATTCTCCATAGCTTTTTCAAATGGATTTTCTCCAATTATATAGCCAAATAGAGCAGTTTTCCAATAATTTTCCTGAGATTGTAAATCTTCCTCACACAGTTTAACAATCTTCTTACCATCTCTATCAATTGGAGGCACAAATGATAGTGTTTTCCCCATTTGCGAGCTACGATTACCTCGAACAATATCATCTGCCGCAGGTGTTGGTTTCTCTGATCCACTAGCTTCTGAATATTGCAAGCGTCTCACTGTTTGATTCATCTGTCCTTCCATTTTTACTGGTTGAAGTTGAATCTCACCATCTGAGCTACTCGATTCATGTCCTTCCTCAATCGATTGATACTTCTACGGAAGAAAATTACCAGAGGTTAAAGGAGGTAGTTCCATATGAACGCCATTTTCTGGAGTAATCAGCTTCTCCGTCTGTGGAACAATGCCATGCAAGGTTTTTCGGCGATGAGCCATTAATTCCGGCGACAATAACAAACTTTGCTATTGTGCGCCGAGAGAAACGGTAAACATCAGCTCCGACTTCCAATACCTTGGTCTTACTTTTTTGTGTCACGACCCAAATTTTCCTCTCTAGGATGTCGTGACGACACCTAGTCTCTAAGACTATGTAAGACCTACTAAATTTATAGAAGAATTTGACCAACAATTAATAATGATGAAATAGAACCTTATTACACAACTTAAAGTTCCTAAAACCAGTAGTACAAGTCATAAACTCTACTGAGTTTACTAGGAAAATCCCTAAATACAATTGTTTGAAATGTAAGTAAAACAGTACAAATACAAAATCAGAGGAAGACTCCGAGGCCTGCGAACGCGACAACAGGTTTACCTTGAGTCTCCACATCTCGACCAGCCAGATAATAATCAATAACAACCGTGGCACCTAGATCTGCAAAAATATATGCAAAATCGTACTATGAGTACACCAAAGTGGTACCCAGTAAGTATCAAGACTAACCTCAGTGAAGTAGTGACGATGAACAGTCAAGAAACCTAACGGACTAAACATCCTGAACAGGTGCGAAGATGGACTAGCAGAGAAACAATATTAATATAAAGCTAAGCAGGATAAGAAACACAAAAAAATACTTGCAATGATACACTAATAACAACAACATTTAACGGGAAGCAGTCAAGTATAAATGTCGTAGAACAAGCTGAACAGAGTCTAAAATCGGTGAAACCAAATAAAGGAACTCAGCGACAACTCAATAATAACAACCACTTCCACACTATATCTGTTCGAACATTTCCACGAGGTACCGAACCTCAAAATCACAGCTCAGGGGTCCCAATTCTTGAACCCTAATCACTTCGCATCTTGTGCCCACATAACAATTCATGAACGCACGTAAGACCCA
Organism: Nicotiana paniculata; assembly: GCA_005239505.1. NCBI lineage: Eukaryota > Viridiplantae > Streptophyta > Magnoliopsida > Solanales > Solanaceae > Nicotiana > Nicotiana paniculata. The sequence goes on along the minus strand of ML307511.1, from coordinate 23,079 downwards.
TGTACCAAGAGAACAACTCTCTCACAGAAGGCAAATAGACGAGAGTACATGCAATGGTCAACAACGTCAGGATTCCTCTTCTTAAATCGATAGGGTGATTTAATTACGTGTATGTTTGTGCAAGTATGCTACCACAGTTCAAGTCAACAGATAAGAGTAGAGACATTGAATGGAACCTAAGAAATGATCACCACAAAATGTACAGAGTACTAAAAGCAACAATGAAGTTGAAACAGCGACTAGCACAACAAAGTTAGCTACACAGAACCAAACAAATAATGCAACAAGGAGGAAGACAATTAATAGTATGCTAAGAAAGCATCAACCAAAGACAAGTGCACAGAAAAGGGGGAAATGAAAATAGAGCCCTTGTCACGATCCAAAATCCTAACTAAGGTCGTGATGGTGCCCAACAACGGTGTCAGGCAAGCCAACTCTCAATTTACTAAGGGTTCTTTCTTATTAGATTAAACATTTCAACATATACTCAGTTTTTAAAACTTAAAACATGAATCGACAAGGATAATTAGCCAGTTTATAATCAAAATCAGTCATGAAGAGGCGTGAGCCAATATATATACAAACCCGAAATCCATAACAACTATCACGTGTGTGCCAGGAACTAGTGTCACAAGTCCTACGGTCATACTAACAGAATATACAAAAGATATAATATACAGTCCCACTGTCTGAAGGAAATAGACGGGAAATAAGCAAAAGAAACCCCATGGTGCTGCCGGAGATCGCTAGGAGAAAAGCAGCTCACTGTGAAGTCAGGCCCGTCTAATATCAAAGTCAAGCTCCGGTCCGACAACCAGATGCACCAACCTCAGAACCTGTACAATTAAGTACAAAAGTGTAGCATGAGTACATAAATATATATGTACCCAGTGAGTATCCCGCCTAACCTCGAAGAGGTAGTGACGAAAGGTCGACATGACACTCACTAAGGTCCAACAATAAAATTTAACAGAATATGAGAGAAACGATAGGCATGTAAAGGCAGTGAAGCAACAAATATATATAAGGCACTGAAATCCAAGGAGGTACTGATATGAATAAAACAATTACTACTTCACATTCCCCCAAAATATCTGTCAAATCAATGTCCATGAATATATTAACAAATAAATCATGCGCAAGCAGGGTAAGGAAAACTGGCCGGATCATAAGATAGTCATGTCCGTGCACTGCCAAGGGTCGAACGACCTGAACCATAAGTGCACCTTTCCATAAAGTACTCATATCTATGCACTGCTGAGGATCGAACGGCCCGTACCAAAAGTGCATCTTTGCCATAAAGTAATCCTCTCTATGCACTGCCGAGGATCGAATGGCCCGAACCAAAAGTGCATCTCTCAATCCACCGTGGCATACGGCCCGTTCCCATAAGAGTGGGGGAAATCACACTACACTCGCGGAATGTAAATTGCGAAGCGGTCACATGCATACACAATCCATACATTTATTCTTTATAAATTACTTTTCATGATCAATTCCTTAAATTTACTTAAATTCCATGATCTTAGGGAAACAAGCCGCATGTAATATGAATTCACTAAACATATAGTTCATTTCAAGGAAAACATAAGGCATGGTGTAGGCCTAACTACCCGGACATAATAGTAATAGTCGCTACGTACGGACTCTCGTCACTTTGTACGTACGTAGCCCCCACAATTTTCACACATAGCATTTAAATCACCTAGGGGGACAGTTTCCCCCTTACAAGATAGAAAGGAGACTCACCTCGCGTCGCACCTACTCCCCGGGTCAAGAATGCGCCCGAAACTCCGAGCTCGACACCNCTTACAAGGTTAGAAAGGAGACTCACCTCGCGTCGCACCTACTCCCCGGGTCAAGAATGCGCCCGAAACTCCGAGCTCGACACCCACGGACTCGAAACTAGCCAAATGTTATACAATTATATCAATTTATATTCAAAGCATGGAATTCTCCAATTACTTAGTCAAATTCACCATTCTTTGAAGAAATCCCAAAATCCAACCCCGGGCCCGCATGCTCGGAGTCCAAAAATTCTCGAAGGAAACACTCACCCATAGCCTAAGGATTATTAATATACGATTTTTGTATGATTGCATAGCCAATTCACGGGTAATTTTCTAAATTCTCGAAGGCCCTAGGTTACTACCCAAATTCCTAAATTTTCCACTAATTAAGTAGTTAAATCCTACTAAGAATGCATGCATTAACCAACTTTAGGATAAAATTTACTTACCTTTTAGTTGTTGGGTCGTGGAGTCCTTTTTCCAAGCTCTCAAGTGTTCTAATGGAGGAAGAAAATGAAGACAAATGAAGAAATCCCGTATTTTAAAGAAACACACTGCCTGACAGTGGTTCCGCACCTGCGGCTCGAGGACCACACCTGCGGTCTCGCACCTTCGAGCAAAGGCTCGCACCTGCGGAAAAGGATGAGGAGGCCTAGGCTCGCACCTGCAGAGAGGAGGCCGCACTTGCGGCTCCGCTCCTGCGGAACTTTGTCCACACCTGCGGAAAATGGGCTGCCCGCTGGGGGTCGCACCTGCGAGTCTGGGACCGCAGGAGCAGTCCCGCACCTGCGACTGGGCAATCGCACCTGCGGTCACACCAGAACAGGTGCACCAGCAGCTATTTCAGCTGGTTTTTGGCCTCGTGTGGTGTCCGGGAGGCACCTGGGCCCACCCCGAGCCCCCATCCAAATACAAGTCCCAGATCATAATACGGACTCGCTCGAGCCTTCGGAACTCCCAAAATAACATTCAAATTCAATATCACACCTCAAAACCCCTAGAACAAAACTTAGGAATTATAAGTTTTCTTGATTTCGCTAACAACGCGCCGAACCGGCCTATACTACTCGAAATGACACCAAATTTTGCAGGCAAGTCATAAATGATATAACAGAACTATTCCCGGTCTCGAAATTCCGTCCGGACCTCGATAACTCAAAATCATGTTCCAAACCACAATAGGAACCTAAGGAATTCTTAGTTCAATATTGGGCGTCGAAACGCTCCCGGGTCGTCCAAAACCCATTCCGAATATACGCCCAAGTCCGAAATCATCATACCAAGCTACTGGGACCGTCGAAATTCGATTCCGAGGTTGTTTACCTAAAATGTTGACCGAAGTCAAACTTGGCCGTAAAGGTCAACCTTAAGGAACCAAGTGTTCCTATAGCACTCTAAACACTTCCGAATCCCGGACCACCAGCCCCCGAAAGTCATAAATCACAATAAGCCGCTATGGGAAGTTTCATTTAGGGGAACGGGGTCCGATAATGTAAAATGACCAGTCGTTACATTCTCTACCTCTTAAACAAACGTTCGTCCTCGAACGGGTCTAGAATCATACCTGAAGTGCTGAATAAGTGTTGATATCTGCTCCGCATGCCTTCCTCGGACTCCCAGTTTGCTTCCTCGACTGGTTTGCCCCTCCTTTGGAACTTCACTGCAGAAACTCTCTTGGACCTCAACTGGCGATCAGGTCTATCAATAATAGCAACTGGCTCCTCCTCGTAGCCCAGCCTCTCATCCAACTGAATAGTGCTGAAATCAACCACGTGAGAGATGTCGGCGTGGTACCTCCGGAGCATGGATACATGAAAGATCGGATGAACTCCTGATAAACTGGGAGGTAAGGCTAGCTCATAAGCAACCTCCCCAACTCGCCTCAACACCTCGAAGGGACTTATAAACCTCGGGCTCAGCTTTCCCTTCTTCCCAAACCTCATAATACCCTTCATCGGCGAGACCTTCAATAGAACCTTGTCTCCCTCCATAAATGATACATCACGCGCCCTATGATCCGCGTAACTCTTCTGTCTGGACTGTGCTGTACGGAGCCTCTCCTAAATCAACTTCACCCTTTCCAAAGCATCCCTCACCAGGTCGGTACCATATAACTTAGCCTCACCAGGCTCAAACCACCCGATAGGGGAACGACATCGCCGACCATACAAAGCCTCAAACGGAGCCATCTCAATTCTGGAATGGTAATTATTATTGTAAGCAAACTTGGCCAAAGGCAAGAACTGGTCCCACTGACCTCCAAAGTCAATCACACATGCCCTGAGCATGTCCTCCAATATCTGAACTGTACGCTCCGACTGACCATCAGTCTGAGGGTGAAATGCTGTGCTGAGATCTATCTAGGTGCCCATATCACTATGCAATGCTCTCCAGAAATGCGAGGTGAACTGAGGACCTCGATCTGGTATAATGGACACCGGCACACTGTGCAACTGGACTATCTCCAGAATGTAGATCTGGGCCAACCTCTCAGAAGTATAAGTAGTAGCTACTGGAATGAAATGCGCCGATTTGGTCAATCTATCCATGATGACCCAAACCACGTCAACCTTCCACAAAGTCTGAGGCAACCCAACCACAAAGTCTATAGTGATGCGCTCCCATTCCCACTCAGGAATGGGCATCTGCTGAAGTAGGCCTCCTGGCCTCTGGTGCTCATACTTCACCTGCTGGCAATTAAGACACCTAGTCACATACTCCATAATGTCCCTCTTCATCCGCCTCCACCAATAATGCTGCTTCAAATCACGATACATCTTCGTAGCACCAGGATGAACAGAATACCGAGAACTGTGTGCCTCCCTTAGAATCCTCTCCCTCAGTCCATCAACGTTAGGAACACATAAGCAGCCCTGAAGTCTCAGAACACCATCCTCGCCAATAGTAACATCCTTGGCCCTACCCTGAACCACTGTCTCCCGAAGCTCTGCTAAACACGGATCATAGAACTGTCGGGCCTTAATCTCCCCCAATAACGAAGACTGAGCAACCATTTGTGCTAAAACTCGATGAGGCTCTGAAAGGTCTAATCTCACCAGGCGATTGGCCAAGGATTTAATGTCTAAGGCTAGAGGTCTCTCCTCTGCTGCGATATAAGCCAAACTACCCATACTCTCTGCCTTCTTGCTCAAAGCATTTGCTACCACGTTTGCCTTGCCCGAATGATAAAGAATGGTGATATCATAATCCTTCAACAACTCAAGCCATCTGCGCTGCCTCAAATTAAGATCCCTCTACTTGAACAAGTGCTGCAAGCTACTGTGGTCTGTATAAACCTCACAGGACACTCCATACAGGTAGTGCCTCCAAATCTTAAGAGCATGAACAATCGCCGCCAACTCCAAATCATGCAGAGGATAATTCTTCTCATGAACCTTCAGCTGGCGCGAAGCATAAGAAATAACTCTCCCTTCCTGTATCAATACACACCCCAAGCCAACGCGCGAAGCATCACAATATACTGTATACATCCCAGAACCGAAAGGCAATACTAAAACTGGTGCTGAGGTCAATTTTGTCTTGAGCTTCTGAAAGCTTGCCTCACACTTATCAGACCATCAGAAGGGGGCATTCTTCTGAGTCAATCTGGTCAATGGAGCTGCAATAGAAGAGAACCCCTCCACAAATCGACGATAATAGCCTGCTAGGCCCAAAAAGCTTCTAATCTCTGTAGTTGAAGTAGGACGCGACCAACTCTAAACTGCCTCAACCTTCTGAGGATCAACCTTGATACTCTCTCCAGATAGAACATGCCCCAAGAATGCCACAGAATCCAACCAGAACTCACACTTGGTGAACTTAGAATATAGCTTCTGTTCTCGCAAGGTGTGGAGCACAACCCTCAAATGCTGGTCGTGCTCACGCAGGCTACGTGAGTAAATCAAGATGTCATCTATGAAGACAATGACAAAGGAATCAATATGCGGCCTGAACACCCTATTCATCAAGTCCATGAATGATGTTGGGGCATTAGTCAAGCCAAAGGACATCACCAGGAACTCATAATACCATATCTCGTACGAAAAGCAGTCTTCGGAACATTTGAAGCCCGAATCTTCAACTGATGTTACCTCGATCTCAAATCAATCTTAGAAAACACACGAGCACCCTGCAACTGGTCAAACAAATCATCGATGCGCGGCAAAAGATACTTGTTCTTAATGATAACCTTGTTCATCTGGCAGTAATCAATACACATCCACATGGACCCATCCTTTTTCTTCACGAATAGAACTGGAGCACCCCATGGTGATACACTCGGTCTGATGAACCCCTTAGCTAAAAACTCCTCAAGTTGCTCCTTCAACTCCTTCGGAGCCATACGGTACGGAGGAATAGACATAGGCTGGGTGCCTGGAGCTAAATCAATGCAAAAATCAATATCACAGTCCGGAGGCATGCCTGGAAGGTCTGAAGGAAATACATCAGCAAACTCTCGAACCACTGGCACTAAATCAATCGTCGGAGACTTGGCGGTGGTTTCCCGCACATAAGCAAAATAGGACAAACAACCTTTCTCGACCATATGCCGAGCCTTTATGAATGAAATAACTTGGCTGGCTGCACTAACTGAGGAACCTCTCCACTCCAGCCTAGGCGACTCGGGCATGGCTAAAGTAACTGTCTTGGCATGGCAATCTAGCACGGCATGATAAGGAGATAGCCAATCCATGCCTAGAATAATCTCAAAATCAACCATGTCGAGCAATAAAAGGTCCGCTCTAGTCTTGAACCCATAAAAGGTGATCACACAAGACCGATAAATCCGGTCTACCACCACAGAATCACCCATATAAGTGGACACATATATAGGAGAACCCAAGGACTCGCGAGGAGCATCCAGAAAATGAGCAAATAATGCTGAAACATATGAATAAGTGGATCCTAGATCAAATAATACTGAAGCCTCTCTACCACGTACTGAGATAATACCTGTGATCACAACGTCTGAGGCCACTGCATCTGATCTGGCCGGAATGGCATAGAATCTAGCTAGAGTACCGAAAGACTGAGCTCCACCATAGTGAACAGGAGCTGCCTGACCTCCCCCTGACTGGCCTCCACCTCTAGGACGACCCCTGCCGACCTGTCCTCCACCTCTAGGTGGCTGGATTGCTGGTGCCGGACCCATCGACTGATAACCCTGCTGTACGGCCTTGCCTCGAAACCTGGGACATTGCCTCCTCATATGATCTGGCTCTCCACACTCGTAACAACTCCCCGGTACCATAGTCTGCTGCCCCGAAGAAGAACCCTGAATGGCCGGAGGGCGATGAGAGCCCTCTGGCATAACACTAAAGTAAGGGTCGAAGGATCTCGAATGACTGGGATAACTACTGGGTGAACTCTGAATGGCTGGAGGACGGTAGGAACGCTCTGGCATGGCCCTGAAATGAGGCCTCGTTGGGACACCTTGGGGAGGTGGTGGAGGTGCTGAATATAAAGGCCTACTGGGCTGACCACTACTAAACTGACCTCTACCCCTAGCTGGGGCACCCCTGAAATCTCCAAAGAATCTAGCCCTCTTGTCCTGCTGCCCCTGCTCCCTGCTTCTTGCCTGATACCCCTCGATCCTTCGAGAAATCTCTACCACGAGTTGATAAGGAGTACCCATCTCCACCTCTCAGGCCATGGTGGCCCTAATACCTGAATGCAACCCAGCCACAAATCTCCGCATCCTCTCTACATCAGTAGGTAGTATCATGAGTGCATGTCGAGACAACTCTGAAAATCTGTCCTCATAATCTGTCACTGACATCTGTCCCTGCTCTAGCCGCTCAAACTGATACTGCAACTCTTCCCTCTCAGAGGGTGGGATATATCTATCTAGAAACATCTGCATGAACTGCTCCCAAGTGACAGGAGGAGAATCTATTGGCCTGCTGAGAATATAGGACTGCCACCACCTACGAGCTCTGCCCTGCAACTGAAAGGTAGTGAAATCCAGTCTGTGGGACTCTAGTATCCCCATGTTGTGCAGCCTGTCCCTGCACCTATCCAATAAATCCTGGGCATCATCACCTCGCTCACTCTTGAATACGGGAGGGTGTAATCGAGTCTATCTATCCAATAACTTCTGCAGATCTCCATCCGCAACTAGTCTGGGCAGATGCTGCTGCAACAGACTAGACCCCACCCACAGGCAGTGTACCCGGGGTATGATGTAATGCTGTTGTCTGGCCTGCAGCCTAGGCAGTAGGGTTTGGACTCCCCTCCCTCCTGAGAAGTGGCAGGATCTGCTGGAAATAAACCAGCCTGGGACATGGTGTCCATAAATCTCATCATACGGCCCATGACAACTTGGAAATCTGCCGTCGTCATGAAGTCTACTGGAGCAAGATCTGCTGGAGGCACCTCATCCTGCTCCGCTATAATAGGGTCCTCTGGTGGCGGAACCGTAATAGCTCTGGGACACCTTCATCCCCTACCGCGGGCCGGTGCCTTCCCTCGGCCTCTGCCGCAGCCTCGGACAACGGGGGTAGCGGCCCTTCCCGGGTCTGGAACATCAGATGCACGCGTCCTCACCATCTGTGAGAGAATAGAAGAATGAATTTAGTAAATCATCGACTGCACGATAGAATAAGAACAAAGACAGGTCTCCTAACACCCTATAGCCTCCTGAAGATAAGTACAGACGTCTCCGTACCGATCTGCAAGACTCTACTGGGTTTGCCCGTGACTCGTGAGACTAACGTGAACCTAGTGCTCTGATACCATGTTGTCACAACGCAAAATCCTAACTTAGGTCGTGATGGCGCTTAACAACGGGGTCAGGCAAGCCAACTCTCAATTTACTAAGGGTTCTTTCTTATTAGATTAAATATTTCAACATATACTCAGTTTTTAAAACTTAAAACATGAATCGACAAGGATAATTATCCAGTTTATAATCAAAAGCAGTCATGAAGAGGCGTGAGCCAATATATATATAAACCCGAAATCCATAACAACTATCATGTGTGTGCCAGGAACTAGTGTCACAAGTCCTACGGTCATACTAACAGAATATACAAAAGATATAATATACAGTCCCACTGTCTGAAGGAAATAGACAGGAAATAAGCAAAAGAAACCCCATAGTACTGCCGGAGATCGCTAGGAGAAAATCAGCTCACCGTTAAGTCAGGCCCATCTAATATCAAAGTCAAGCTCCGGTCCGACAACCAGATGCACCAGCCTCAGAACCTATGCAATTAAGTACAGAAGTGTAGCATGAGCACATAAATATATATGTACCCAGTGAGTATCCCGCCTAACCTCGAAGAGTTAGTGACGAGAGGTCGACATGACACTCACTAAGGTTCAACAATAATATTTAACAGAATATGAGAGAAACGGTAGGCATGTAAAGGAAGTGAGGCAACAAATATATATAAGGCACTGAAATCCAAGGAAGTACTGGAATGAATGAAACACTTACCACTTCACCTTCCCCCCAAATATCTGTCAAATCAATGTCCATGAATTTAGTAACAAATAAATCATGCGCAAGCAGGGTAAGGACAACTGGCCGGAGTCATAAGATAGTCATGTTCGTGCACTGCCGAGGGTTGAACGGCCCGAACCATAAGTGCACCTTTCCATAAAGTACTCACATCTATGCACTGCCGAGGATCGAATGGCCCGTACCAAAAGTGCATCTTTGCCATAAAGTAATCGTCTCTATGCACTGCCGAGGATCGAACGGCCCGAACCAAAAGTGCATCTTTCAATCCGTCGTGGCGTACAGCCCATTCCCATAAATGTGGGGGAAATCACACTCCGCTCGCGAAATATAAATTGTGAAGCGGTCACATGAACACACAATCCACACATTTATTCTTTATAAATTACTTTTTGTGATCAATTCCTTAAATTTACTTAAATTCCATGATCTCAGGGAAACAAGACGCATGTAACATGAATTCACTACACATATAGTTCATTTCACGAAAAATATAAGGCATGGTATAGGCCTAACTACCCGGACATAATAGTAATAGCCGCAACGTACGGACTCTCGTCACTTTGTACGTACGTAGCCCGCACAATTTTCACACATAGCATTTAAATCACCTAAGGGGACAGTTTCCCCCTTACAAGGTTAGAAAGGAGACTCACCTCGCGTCGCACCTACTCCCCAGGTCAAGAATGCGCCCGAAACTCCAAGCTCGACACCTACGGACTCGAAACTAGCCAAATGTTATACAAATATATCAATTACATTCAAAGCATGGAATTCTCCTATTATTTAGTCAAATTCACCATTATTGAAGAAATCCCAAAATCCAACCCCGGGCCCGCATGCTCGGATTCAAAATATTCTCGAAGGAAACACTCACCCATAGCCTAAAGATCATTAATATACGATTTTTGTATGATTTCATAGCCATTTCACGGGTAATTTTCTAAATTCTCGAAGGCCCTAGGCTACTACCCAAATTCCTAAATTTTTCACTAATTAAGTAGTTAAATCCTACTAAGAATGCATGCATTAACCAACTTTAGGATAGAATTTACTTACCTTTTAGTGGTTGGGTCGTGGAGTCCTTTTTCCAAGCTCTCAAGTGTTCTAATGGAGGAAGAAAATGAAGACAAATGAAGAAATCCCGTATTTTAAAGAAACAGACTGCCTGACAGTGGTTCCGCACCTGCGGCTCGAGGACCGCACCTGCGGTCTCGCACCTGCGAGCAAAGACTCGCACCTGCAGAGAGGAGGCCGCACTTGCGGTTCCGCTCCTGCGGAACTTTGTCTTCACCTGCGGGAAATGGGCTGCCTGCTGGGGTCGCACCTATGAGGCTGGGACCGCAGGAGCGGTCCCGCACTTGCAACTGGGAAATCGCACCTGCGGTCACAGCAGAACAGGTGCACCAACAGCTATTTCTACTGATTTTTGGCCTCGTGTGGTATTCGGGAGGCACCTGGGCCCACCTGAGCCCCCGTCTAAACATAGAATTGCCTGAAAGCTTTTGTACCCAATTCATGCCCATAAGTGGCTATTTAACTAATGCTTTGCTTTATAAATGTATCAAGTGTGACTCGAGTTCTTACATACTCAGGTGTTGAAATTGTACATTGTCATTTATGAGAAAGAGTATTGCAAGAGTAAAGAATCAAGACAATCAATACATTGGAAATTATTGATTGTGACTTGTTGTTTCTATGGCTTTCCTTTTATTATATGGTCATTCTATTTTGAGTTTGAGGTATATGATTGCTGATATATTCTATATGTTGATATTTGATTGTGATCTTTCAAATTTAAAGAAATGAAAGTGTTGAATATGAAATACGGCCATTGTGCCATGAATAAAGAATCTTGTGAATGGCCAAAACAGTCAAGGAAATATTTTAGTTGTGAGTGGTTGAAAATACTAAGGAAGATTTATACAATGTGAAAGATGTTGAGGTGAGTATATTTGTATTTGTGTTACCTTTGTGTTCAAATCAATATAAAAATATTATTGGGAGAATTGATAGTCACCGAGGAAGGGTAGGTTGAAATAACCTAACCCTGAAACTACACGTGCCGGTGTGGGAGTGAATTGTGAAATTATTCCCCTCAATTGGGATGAGATTATTAGTAAAAGCGGATGATGTCGAACCACACAACATTGTGGTGAGACGGCCTAGCTGACCAGGCCGTGATCGGACGCTATGCCACACATATGGTGGTGATTGTGTTGGAAATTGTGATATAAATCCATGATACAAATTGTGATTGTGGTTGATGCCTTCAAATAAGGAGGCCTAGCCGATGGGGTCGTGATCGGACTCCGTGCCAAGAGTACGGTGGCATTGTGAATAGTGGCATTGTGAACAATGGTATTGTGGACAGTGGTATCGTGAACTGTGGTATTATCGGTACTAAAGATCTCCTAACTATATATATGTATTACTTTCGTATTTTTAAAATTGTTATGTTTCAATTGGGCATTTGGAAATTATTGATTGTGACTTGTTGTTTCTATGGCTTTCCTTTTATTATATGGTCATTCTATTTTGAAAGAGGACTTTTAGATTTACATACCAGCGCTATTCGACAGTACTAACGTCCCTTTTGTCGGGGGCGCTGCTTCTTTAATGGATGCAGGTGGTTCCACAGTAGGCGGCATGATCAGTGATAGCAGTACTCTCTCTTCAGCTGACTTGGTGAGCCCTACTTCATTTCGGGGTCATGTATCTCTTGTTTCTCATGTACTTTTTGTTCAAGGTATAGCCGGAACCTTGTTGCCGGCATTTCCATATTACTCTTCAATTGTACTTAGAGGCTCCGTAGACAGGTTGTGGGTAGGGGTTGATGTTAAGAGTCAAACTAGAAATGTTCGTATTTAGAAAACACGTTTTTCATTATATCTTTAAACTTGTAATATTTTGTAAATTATGAATCAAGCTACTAAAGGAAGTGAAATAGAAGTTGCTAATGAAAACTACTTAGTGTTTGATTGATGGAGTACATATCCTCTCTATTCATGTATTAGTTTGGGTAGAAGGAAATCCAATAGGCTTGCTCGGCCGGCTTCACTCGGTTGAGCGCCGCTCGCGCTCCCCGAGTTTGGGGCGTGGCAAAGGAAGAGATACTGTGTAGAAATGACCCCACATAAGAACAATTCAACGATAAGAGGGATAAAATGAATCAATGACTCCAATTAAGGGTAAGTAAACAATGATAAGGGATAACAAATCTTCACTTAGGGTGGAGCAATTATGGAAGAGATTCAGCAAATTCAATTAAGGATAAGCCGATTGTGGAAAAGATAATAATAACTTCAATCAAGGATACACAATTACGAGAACGATATCATAGCAATAAAAGAGGCAAAAACTGTAGTCAAGGCACATAAGAGTTTACTCGGCAATAAGGGTAAAACATGGAGAAACTAATTCCAATTAAGGCACGTAAGGATGAATGTAGTATGAGGGATTTAACATAACAAAAAAAATTCATATTTAATGAACATAAGAACCTAATAGCCCTAAACGGTCAAATTTCCAAAAATAATCCCGTGCACGTACTCGTCACCTCGTGTACACGTACTTCACATGACACAAATAGCACCAAAGACTCAAATCCTAAGGGGTAGTTTTTTCCACACAAAGTTAGGCAAGATACTTATCTCGAAGAAGCTAGACTGTTACTCTAAAAGACCTGATCGAGTGAAACAACCTCTAGATGGCTCAAATCTAGCCAAAATAACTCCAATTCTTAAATAAAACTCATAGAAAACAATTCCGGATAATAAAGCTTCAATATTTAACAAGAACTAAAAGACAACCCAAAAGTTGAACCCAGGACCACACCTCGGATCCCGATAAAATTTACAAAACCCGAACACCCATTCCGATACGAGTTCAACCATACCAAAATTATAAATTTCCGACATCAATTCGTCCTTCACATCATCATTTTACATTTTGAAATATTTCTTCAAAAATTCCACTTTTCCTCAACTCAAAACACTAATTACAAGATAAAAATAAATATGGGTTTGTGGAATATGATAAATTCTCGGTGAAGAACACTTACCCCAATGATTGCCTTGAAAAACCCACGAAAAATATCTCAAACCGAGGTTTACAACTAAAAATATGGTGAAAATGGCCAGACCCTCGACTTATATGATTCTGCCCAGAACTTCCGCATTTGCAGACAAGGACGCGCATCTCTGCTCTCGTATTTGCAAGAAAATTTTTCCATCTGCGAACTCAACTGGCCAGCCCAGTGGCCGCACCTGCGACTCCATAGAAGCACACAAGTAGCCATAGAAGCGGACATCTTCGCATTTGCGATCACTGGGCCGCAAAATTGGCCATCATATCTGCGTCAATTACTCCACAAAAGCGAAGCTCCCCCCCAAGGCCTCAACATCGTAATAGCGACAGAAACTTCACAGAAGCGGCTCCGCATCTGCGACCAAACCTCCGAAGATGCGGATACACCAGAAAGTGAAGCTGCCTCGGCCGTGCTACCCAACTCGTACGCCAGCCATCACTGATAAGCCGCTCCCTTGAGCTGGAACGTAACAAAATTCCCCGCTCGTCTCTAAAATACCCATAGTACGAAGAATGCGGTGACACTCCTCCAGGAAACCCTAGACATCATCTGTCGCCAATCCACTGAGGGTAGGAGGGTGATACTTCTTGTACCTCTAAAGTCTAAGATGTTCTTCCTCAGATGCTTCTGCCCTAACCATGGGCTGAAATGGAACCACAAGTTGTCTTTCCAAGACACCTGGAACCTGACCAACATTAACTCACTGCTCTAGAGTGTGGGCAGCGTGAGTCTGAGCTCCTCCCCCGGTCTGTGAAGTAGCTAGTGCACCCGGAATCAACCCCGCCTGAGTCAATGTACCAAACATACTCAGGAACTATGCTAAGGTCTCCTGAATTTCGGGGGTAACAGCAGGCGCCTCCGGTACCTGCTCCCCAATTGAAACTACTGGCGGCTCCTCAACTGCTGCCTTGGTAGGTGCTCTAGTTGTGGCACGTGCTCCTCGTCGGTCTCTGCCTTTGCCCCTAGCGACATATGCTATGGGGATAACATCATCAAGATTTTCAGCTTGTGTTCTCACCATTTGTGAGAGAATGGAATGATAAAAGTTCAATCTTCGAGATGAACGAACTCGCACGATAGGAATGAAGGAAGTGAAATTGTCCTAATAGTTTTGTAGCCTCTCGAAGATAAGTACAGACGTCTCCATATCGAGCCGTAAGACTCTACTAAACTCGCTTATGACTCGTAACACCTATGAACCTAGAGCTCTGATACCAACTTATCACGACCCAATTTCCCCTCCGCTGGGTATCGTGATGGCACCTAGGCTTAAGGACTAGGTAAGCCTAACATTTACGGAATAACAACAATAATAAAATTATCTAATAATTTCTGAAATGAACTCTCTATACACTTTACAATTTCCCAAAACCAACAGTACAAGTCATAAGCTCTACGGAGTTTGCTACAACTTCTAAATACAACTGTTTGGAATTAAGTAAAAAAAATAGTGTGAAATGCAAAATAGGACGGTGACTCCGAATCCTGCGAACGCTGCTACAGGTTTATCTTGAGTCTTCACAATAGCAATCTGCGTTGCTAGCTAATGATCAACCGACTTTGCAATACCTGGATCTGCACAAAATGTGCAGAAGTGTAATATGAGTACACCACAGCGATACCCAGCAAGTATCAAGACTAACCTCATTGGAGTAGTGACGAGGAACAGTCATGACACATACTGGACTAAACATCCTGAACAAATATAAGTATAGGAACAACAAAGTATGATATCTACATGAAGACTACGCAGTATGGCTAACAATACAGTAATTGCAATAAGAAAGGAAGACAATAAGTATTAGCGGAATTACCCAAATAATGACACAGGAGAATGAACGGAAAACAAATCAAGAATCCGAAATAATAGATACAGAAAAGAAAAGTAGTAACTCAACAACAACGACCGTTTTCACATTAGGCCTTAGTCAATAAATTCTACGAGGTACCGAACCTCTGGATAATCATAATTCTCGGGTCCTAATACCTGAACCCTAACTTTTGGCATCCTATGCTCTCATCTCAACTAATAACTGCACGGACGACTCACGTGCCAAATAGAATCATTCTCACATAGAAGGCAAGTAAACCAGGATATGCATCTATACTTAACAATCCTAGGGAAACCCCTTAATCGATAGGAGTGTTTAACTACGTGTATGCTTATGCAAGTGTCCTAACATAGGTCAACCAGCTAATAAGTATAAGAAAAAGGGACGGACAACACGTAGAATGTTTCCTCACAACATTCACAAGGTAAAGCTCAGACAGGTATGTGTAACACTACACAAATATCAACAACAAGAATGCCCCCATGCTAACACAAGGCATCAAAAATCAATCCTGACACAACCCACCTTGTCTCGCCAGGTGTGCAATAATAAAGTGAATGCCCGACTTGTCTCGCCACATGAGCATAATCATGTTCCCACCTTGTCTCGCCACATGCGCAACCAATATATATATCCCGCCTTTTCACGCCGCATGTGAAATATCAATAGTAACAATAGCACGGTAGAAACCTCGGGAAACCCCATATCAATAACCGCACGACAGAAACCTCGTGCATCAAAGTAACCACAACTACACATCAAAAACCTCGTGAATCACCATAACAAGTACAACAAAAACAATGGCAATAATACAAAGTACGGTGAATACATCAACTCAAGAACCTTCGATCAAAATAAAAAGGTAAAGCTATTTCACAAGGAATAACCACAATAAAGAATACTAGGCATAATAAGAACAACTCAACAAGGAAGAAAATAACATGTAACAGTAGTCCCACAGTGTACAAATCAACAACAAGAAACTAACGCGAGTCGAATAATTCCAAATAAGGCAAGTCCACTAAGGCATATGGTGTGGAATAATATCTCACCATATGGCTGGTATCTCTACAATAAAAGCAACCTCTCTGCTGACGTGGCTGTGGAAGCTATCCAATACGGGTACCCTGAGACCCATGGGTACCTAAAACACCGTGTGAAGCCTGAAGTGCACACTGAATTGGTTGACCCACAAAATCTCTATCGTGTCGTACCCTGCCTCCAAAATAAGGACCAATATATCTCTCTGATCTGTGAGACCTCTTAGCCTCCCTGTCCTCTCTCTCCTGAACCCACATGTCCTCTCTCTCCTGGCCCCTCCATGCCCTCTAATCGGCGGACGATCTCTACTAACTGCTGAAATGGAACATCTGACTTCAACTCCCGATCCATGCTAAACCAGATATCATGTATGGGCCCCTCAATGAGCCTACAGACATGCTCTCTAACTGTACTGACCAAAGCAGATGCATGTCTGGACAAATCACTGAATCTAATGGCATACTTTGACACTGACATAGTGCCCTGGTGCAGCTGCTCAAACTCCGCACACTATGCATCCCGAAGGGTCCAAGGGACAAAATCTCTTAGGAACATCTCAAAAAATCGATCCCATGAAAGTGAAGCTGCATCGGTCGAGCTACTCATTTCATACGCTCGCCACCACTGATATGCCGCTCCCTTAAGCTGGAACGTATTAAAAGCAACCCCACTCGTCTCCACAATACCTATAGTGAGAAGAATACGGTAGCACTCCACTAGGAACCCATGTGCATCCTCTAAAGCCAAACCACTGAAAGTAGTAGGGTGATACTTTTTGAACCTCGCAAGTCTAAGGTGTTCTTCCTCAGATATTGCTGCCCTACCCACGGGTTGAACTGGGATCACAGGTTGTGTCGTCATGACACCTTGAATTTGACCACATGGACTCGCTGCTCTAGAGAATGAGCGATGAGAGTCTGAGCTTCTCCCCCGATCTATGAAGTAGCTGGTGCAACTGAAATCAACTCCGCCTAAGAAAATGTACCAAACATGATCAGGAATTGTGCTAACGTCTCCTGAGTCCTGGGGTCACAATAGCCACCTCCAGTACCTGCCTCCCAACCGGAGCTACTGGTGGCTCCTCAAATGCTTTGACAAGCGCTCTAGCCATAACACGTTCTCGTCCTCGACCTCTGCCTCGATCCCTAGCAACACTAGCTCTAGGGCATCATTATGGGAGCTGCAACGTGTATCCTCACAATTTGTGAGAGAATAGGATGACACAAGTTCAAACTCCAAGGTCAATAAACTCGCAAGATAGGAATGAAAGAAGTGAAACTATCTGAATAGTTCTGTAGCCTTTCGAATATAAGTATAGACGTCTCTGTACTAATCTGCAAGACTCTAATAAACTTGCTTCTGAATCGTAGCACCTATGAACCTAGAAATTTGATACCAACTTGTCACGACCCAAATTTCCCTCCGTAGGATATCGTGAAGACACCTAGTCTCTAAGACTAGGTAAGTCTAACACCTACTAAATTAATAGAAGAATTTGACCAACAATTAATAATGATGAAATAAAACCTTATTTCACAACTTACAATTCTCAAAATTGGTAGTACAAGTCATAAGCTCTTCTGATTTTACTAGGAAAATCCCTAAATACAACTTTTTGAAATGGAAGTTAAATAATACAAATACAAAATTAAAGGGTGACTCCGAGGCATGTGAACGCGACGAAAGGTTTACCTTGGGTCTCAACAGCTCGACCAGCCAGTTAATAATCAACAACAACTATGGCACCTGGATCTGCACAAAAGTGTCCAGAAGCGTAGTATGAGTACACCACTACGGTACCCAGTAAGTATCAAGACTAACCTCGGTGAAGTAGTGACGATGGGAAGTCAAGACACCTACCAGACTAAACATCCTGAACAAATGTGAAGGTGGACTAGAAGAGAAACAATATTAATATAAAGCTAAGAAGGATAGGAAACACAAAACAATACTTGCAATGATACACTAATAACAACAATATTTAAGGGGAAACGGTCAAGTAGTAATGTCGTAGAACAAGCTGGACATAGTTTGAGTCTAGTGAAACCAAATAAAGGAAACCCAGCAACAACCCAATAAGAACAACCTCTTTCACACTGTATTTTTTCAAGCATTTCCACGAGGTGCCGAACATCAAAATCATAGCTCACGGGTCCCAATTCTTGAACCCTAATCACTTAGCATCTTGTGCCCACATTACAATTCATAACCGCATGTACGACTCACGTACCAAGAGAATAACTCTCTCACAGAAGGCAAAAAGACGAGAGTACATCGAATGGTCAACAACGTCAGGATTTCTTTCTTAAATCGATAGGGTGATTTAATTACGTGTATGCTTGTGCAAGTGTGCTACCACAAGTCAAGTCAATCGATAAGAGTAGAGACAATGAATGGAACATAAGAAATGATCACCACAAAATATACAGAGTACTAAAATCAGCAATGAAGTTGAAACAATGAATAACACAACAAAGTTAGCTACACAGAACCAAACAAATAATGCAACACGGAGGAGGATAATTAATATTACGCTAAGAAAGCATCAATCGAAGACAAGTGCACAGAAAAAGGTGAAATGACAACAAAGACCTCCCGAGGTACCACCTCATAGTCTCAAATCGTAAATGAATCACAATGGCACAGTAGAAACCTCGTGCAAACAATAACAACCGCATGAAAGAAACCTCATGCCACTGCATTCAAACGGCAGAAACCTCATGCCACAATAACATCCACACAACAAAAACCTCGTGCCACACAACACTGAATACCATAGAAACGACGACAATAACACAAGAGTACAACAAGTAATTCAACTCGGGAACTCCAGAACACAAAAAGATGGAAGAATGAACTCACAAGGAAAAACACAACATGAGATAATGGTACAACATAGCAATAGCTCAACAAGGAAGAGATATTGTGTAGCAATGATCCCACATAAGTACAATTCAATGATAAGAGGGATAACATGAATCCATGACCCCAATTAAGGGTAAGTCAACAATGATAAAGGATAACAAATCTTCACTTAGGGTGGATCAATTACGAAAGAGATTCACCAAATGCAATTAAGGATAAACAGATTATGGAAAAGATAATAATAACTTCAATCAAGTATAAATAGTTATGAGAAGGATAACATAGAAATAAAAGAGGAAACAACTTTAGTCAAGGCACATAAGAGTTTAATCGGCAATAAGGGTAAAACATAGAGCAATTAATTCCAATTAAGAGAAGTAAGGGTGAATTTAGAAAATGGGGGATTTAACATAACAAAACAACTTCATATCTAATGAACATAAGAACCTAAGTTCCATCAATGGTCATATTTCGACAAATAATCTCATGCACGTACTCTTCACCTCGCATACGCGAACTTCACTTGACACAATTAGCAAAAAGACTCAAATCCTCAGGAATAGTTTTTCCCACACAGAGATAGGAAGATACTTACCTCGAAGGAGCGAGACCATTATTCTAAAAGATCTTCTCGAGTGAATCAACCTTCGGACGACTCAAATCTAGCCAAAATAACTTCAATTCGTAAATAATACTCATAGAGAACAATTATGGATAATAAAGCTTCAATCTTTAACAAGAACTAAAAGTCAATCCAAAAGTTGAACCCTGGGACCGCACCTCGGAACCCGATAAAATTTACAAAATTCGAACACCCATTCCGTTACGAGTTCAACCATACCAAAATTATAAATTTCCGACATCAATTCGTCCTTCAAATCATCATTTTACATTTTGAAAGATTTCTTAAAGAATTCCCATGTTCCTAAACTCAAAACACTAATTAAGATAAAAAATAATGATGAGTTCATGGAATATAATAAATTCTAGGTGAAGAACACTTACACCAATGATTGCCTTGAAAACCCCACGAAAAATCTCTCAAACCGAGGTCTACAACTCAAAATATGGTGAAAATGGGCAAACCCTCGACTTATATTATTCTACCCAGAACTTCTGCATTTGCGGTCAAGGAAGTGCATATGCACCCTCATTTTTGCAAGAAAATGTTCGCATCTGCAAACTCAACTAGTTAGCCCAGGGGCCGCACCTGCACAAAAGTAAGCTGCACCTGCGACTCCGGAGAAGCGCACAAGCAGCCGCAGAAGCAAATATCTTTGCCTTTGTGATCATTGGGCCACAAAATTGGCCATTGTACCTGCGTCAATTACTCCACAAAAGCGAAGCTCCCCCTAAGGGCTCAACATCGCAAAAGCGACAGAACTTAGCAGAAGCGGCTCGACACCTACGATCAAATCTCTGCGGATGCGGATACACCACAACACTGCCCAAAACTAGCCTTGATCAAAATTGCCAAAACAATATGAACCTCATCCGAGCCACTCGGGACCCGTTCAAATATACCATCAAGTTCCATAACATAATGTGAACCTACTCGAGGCCTCATGTTGCGGCCAAACGCACACGCAATTATACGTGGCCGTCAAGTAATAAAGTGACTAAAAGTCGGGTGTCGAACCCACGAGGACTTGTGATTAACTATTAACTTAATTAGACTATTCTAATTATCTAAACGACAATTAAACCTAGAAGTATTTTGTTCTAAACTAATTAAAATAAAGAAAAACATAATGAACTTTGAATAGAGGAAGAGCAGATTTTTATGTTATCAATGTTATGAAAACTATCTAGAGTTATGGGCAATCTAACAATCGTATTGTATTCTTTGATTAAATTGACTAACTAATATATCTAGTTTATTGGTTAACGGGGTTAATATTGCTCATAATAATCTGTCGAGTTCTTACTCGCCTATTCAAGCTAACCTAACACTTATATGTCTATGGAATTAGAACTAGCAAGAACGCATTTATAATTCCGGTAAATCAACCAAGCAAGGCAATTAGGTATATATCTATCCTAACAGCGAATCCATTCCCGGATGCCAAGTTCAAGAAATGCTCTACTCAATCCTATGTGCAATCTAGAATTTCCACTTTCGAGTTCAATTCTAGATTAGTAGATAGTATTTAATTGGTGACAAACAATCAAATAAGTAAGCGCATGATTGAATAAATAAACCAATATAATAAATCATGAAAGAAAAATCAATATCTGAATAACAATAGTCATGAAAGAACCACAACCACAGAACATGAAGTTTAGCTCCACATATACATGGTAGAAAAACAACAAATAATACAAATAAACATAAAAAATACGAAGTTTAGTGGAAGAAAAGATGAAACCTGGCCTCCACGACAACTCTGTGCTCTCCCTTGGTCAAAAGTTCCTCTCCAAAACCTCGTCCTCCTCCAAAATAGGTTAGGATCTCTTTTATACGAGTTGGGGCCGTGTATGGCCGAAATAACCTTGTCTCAGATGAAATAGGAAAAGCTCCGCCCTCAGCATCCAATCCTGTGCCTAGCGCTGGACCTGGCGAAGAAACCAGTGAGTTTTCACGCTTCAATTCCAATTACTTTCTTTGATTTGTATCCCGTCTTTTTGTTTCTTTTAATTTTCTTTCTTTTTCTTCCGTGTTTTATTTAATTTTGCTCCAAATATGTTCATCTTCATACTGCTTTATTCCTACAAAGATAAAATATAATATTAAGCACAACGTAATATAATTTATACTCAAAAGACGATTAAAAGTACTAGAATGTGAGGCAAGAATGATTAAATATATGTATTTTTGACCGAACATCACCACCCCACACTTAAACATTGCTCATCCTCGAGTCAACCAACAATTTACTCTATCTTTGAGCACTTAACATATTTGAAGCACACTACATGAATGACTATGGTCGATAACATGCAACATTTAAGCTTAACATATGCATTCACTTACACTTCCCTTTACTTATGTCATTCTTAAAAAATATTCACAACAAAGATAACATGCTCACAACAATCCCAACCTCAAAAATCGACTAAATATCACAATGTACTCATGGCTTGAACACACAACATCCTAGAGAAGTCTAATAACGTTATCTATCCCTCGTGAAATCATGTGCCCTCACAACAAGATCAAGAGAATAAGTGGAACCCACATATTCAAATCAAATTCTCAAATATATTTTAAGAACTCACATATATAAAATAAAATCGCTCACTCTCACAAAGAAGTTACATGCGTGCAATCAACACCATAGGCTTGCCCTTAATGTAAATCTCTACTAATGTAGGCTCGGCCGATCTAAAATCAATTAGGACCTTTTCATGGTTGTAATGTGGGATAAAGGATGAGTATGTATATTTTAGGAATAGTGACTTATCCTCCTAAGCACTTTAACACATCACATAATCACCTTGCGCATTTTCTTCAACACAACTTCAATTTCACAAACAATATCACCCCCAAAAACGTTCCCTTCTTATTTAAGCACTACTTTAATTCATATCCACTAGCAAGAACAAGACAAAAATTTATTCATCTATATATTTTTTTTCTTTTTCCAGATTTTTTTTTCCAACTATTATTTTTCTTCTATTTTCAATTTTCACTAGTGGTGTATTATTTTACAAAACAAGTCCACTTTATTCCTTTAATTGGTTCCACTCAAAAGCCACCTAACACTTAGTCCCTTCTTACTTCTTTTAGCGCTCATTTCATAATTAAAGTGCTTTAAGAGGTAAAAGGATCAAAACAATGCCATTTAAGAACAAAAAGGGCATAGGCTTGTAATATGGGTGCCAAATATAATCTATAGGCTCAAAAGAGGTAACTGGGGATAAATTTTATTTATGGTAAGCAATAAGCACAAAAAATAAAATCAAAGAAAGCCTAAAATTATTTTTCAAAGCGAGTGATGCGTGGCTAGAATTCATGATTTTAAGCATTATATACCTTGCATTTTATGTGCTTTA
>ML307510.1:32306-64543 GCA_005239505.1 Nicotiana paniculata | reverse complement strand
ATATATATATATATATATATATATATATATATATATATATATATATATATATATATTATATTTGTGTTTTGAAGATTGTTATGTTTCAAACTTGGCATTTGGATATTGTTGATTGTTACTTGTTGTTTCCATAGTTTTTCCCCCTTCTTATATTGGCATTCTATTTCGAAAAGTGACATTTAGTTATACATACTAGTACTATTCCGCATGTACTAACGTCCCTTTTTCCAGGGGCTTTGCATCTTTAATGGATGCAGGTGGTTCATCAGCGTGCGATCTTGATCCTCGGTAGCAGTTAGTCCTTATTCAATAGGTTTTGGTGATACATCTTATGTTCCGGGATTTATTTCAATTTACGTTGTATATTGTGCTTTGAGCTATAGCTAGGACTTTGTCGCCGTCACTTCCATTTTGCACTTTTGTTGTACTTAGAGAGTCCGTAGACAGGTTGTGGCTGGTGTCTGATGTTGGGAATGGAACTAAAAGTGTTGGTATTTGGCCGTTTCTCATCATATCTATAAACTTGTAATATTTATTGAAATCGTAAATGAATATCCTTTGAGTAATGGAAAAAGTTGTGGAACACTATGTCACACCTGAACCCAGGGGAGAGACTGGTACCCGGTGCCTCACCTACCCTTGCGTACCAACTTGCGACAAAGGGACTCTGAACATATAATGTCATACTTTGGCCATGAGACACATTGCAAGACAATTGCAAATGCTAACTAAACATTAATATAATGCTGGGCCGACAAGGCTGTCATAACTATTACAGCTGGCAAACCAACAAAATAAACATAAAATGCCTACAAGCCCAACATACTGCACTAACTGACAGGATATGTATACATGCCTCTACTGATGGATATACTGTGATCGGAACCGGGCCACAGTCTATCTAACATATATACATACATAAATCTCTAGATCCGGCAACTCCGAAGGGTATGGAGCTTACCAATCACGCTGAAATCGGGCACCAACTAATGAGGAGGTCTACCTGACTGTTTGTTTGAACCTGCACGCATGAAATGCAACGCCCCCAGAAAAGGGACGTCAGTACGAAATAATGTACCGAGTATGTAAGGCAATATACTGAAAGCTGAACTGAAATGATAATATAAAAACTGAAAGCAACTGGAAGTCAAAGATAATCGGAAGATATTCTTACCTGCTGATACTGACTCAACTCTCTCAATATAGTAAGTAAAATAGTTGTCCGACCTCATAAGGATCGGCATATATATAAGTGCTTTGCCGTAGTAGGCTCGCTCATAGGCACTCGGCCATACTAGTCTATGTATCTCGACCAACTTGGCTCACTCATAGGCGCTCTACCACAGTAGGCTCGGTATATAACTTACCATTTGATCAGAGGTTGCCCAATAGGGGCCTGCCCATCGATTATAGCTCAATGGTAATGAAAATACTATATTACTGTATATATAGACTTTCTTCTCTCTTTACTGGAAAAAGGAAATACTCAATTGAATATGAAGTCCCGATAAGGAGAATATTATTATCACTTACAAGACTAGGAAAATATACGTAAGTTCTGGGATATGAATTTTTCTTTATGTCTCGTTATCAAACTCGTGTAATTATGAGATCATACAAAATAAAGGAAAAGCTTAGACTTAAAATACCTAAACCGATTCTCTTTTGCGGAAACATGTAACGACATATCAAAGTAGGAAAAAATCCGTATGATATTCTTGAGAAAGGTTGTGCCGGGTTTTTTTTGAATTAGCATAACACGTTGGATCTTGTAGCATTTCTCTCTGAAATTTCACGTTGTATCATTGTTATTTCTCTTTTAATGGCATAGAAATGTGATTTTTCTTAACTTTGCACATAAAGAGACCAAGAAATCTTTACGTGTAAACAAGTTATGACTTTGTCTAGTGACTCATTTTGTATAATTTTCCACCTTGGCTAAGCTTATGCCATATGAAAATCCTTAAAATACTACCTACTTTTAACATACCTTATACACCTTACTATTATGGTCATGTGGTACCTTGTATGGCACTTGCCCATAAATACCGAGTATTTTAGCTCAGGCCGTATTTTATCCCAACATGTCAAACTTCGACAAATTCATTTTCTTCGATTTTCCTTCCCTTTCACCTTCACGAATTTACTTATCCCTTGTTTGAAATAGCATAATACATATAATTCCCAAAATAATCTCATTCCCGAGCCGACGACGTTTAACTTACGATGAAACATCAACGTACAAAAATGTGCGACGTAACATCTCATTTCCGTTTTATATCAATTTACTTATGGCGTACTTCTATGTACGAAAACATGGGGTGTAACACACTAGACTCGTCTCATGTCTATCATTTGTACTGATTCTTATAATATTAATGGGAAAGGTTGGATAGAAGGCATCTAACGGGCTTGCTTAACCGGGGTTGAGTGTCGGTCACTTTCCCAAGGTCGGAGCGTGACACTATTCCAGAAGGGTATGAGTGTGACACAGTACGAGATGAGATTCTCATATTTGACATGTATATAGGTTTACATTATACTTTGGCTCGAGAGGACGAGACGAATGCTAGGTTTGAGTAGGTGGTTGAGATTTCTAGGCGCTTGGAGCATGTTTGCAAGCTTGAGCGATAGGACTAGGAGGGAAAAAGGCCCCATGGTTCAGGTGGTTTTAGTTGTTCCTCATATGGAGGCCTATCTTATCACAGCAGAGGTCCTTTTTAGGCAACTCGTCAGATTCCTCGTGGTTCATCAATTAGCCACAGCTCATACAACGCTCGCCTAGTTCATTCATCATTTAGTATGCTTCCGGCACAAAGTTCATTACATGCTCCATCTGCTCAGTGTTCCACAAGCAGTTATTGTCACGACCCAAACAAGAGGGCAACGATTGGTACCCTATGCCTACATAACCCAGCACCACGTACTTTATTCTTCTTTAATATAAGACTTCTTTAATATATATATATATATATATATATATATATATATATATATATATATATATAAATAACTCGCATAACCTACTCAAAAAAAAAATGTAAATATATGGGTCCGTCAAGACCGTCATGATGGACTAACCTATCATAACTAAAATTATATATAACTTATTTTCTGCAAAGCCTATGGAAATATTTTCATAGTATATAAGTTGGGACAGGGACACCGGCATTCCCATAAAACAAAATAACATATACAGAACCCTGACTCGACAATACTCCAGCAAGAAGTGGAGCTCACAACAAAAAAATGATATTCGGATGTACTTTATCCTTCTTTAATATAAGACTTTTCATGGGCCATTAGAGCCCTCCCCCCATATATATATATATATATATATATATATATATATATATATATATATATAACATAACTCGCATAACCTACTCAAACAGAATTTATGTAAATATATGAGGCCGTCAAGACCGTCATGATGGACTAACCTATCATAACTAAAATTATACATAAGTTATTTTCTGCAAAGCCTACGGAAATATTGTCATAGTATATAAGTTGGGGCAGGGACCCTGACATTCCCATAAAACAAAATAACATATACAGAGCCCTGACTCGGCAATACTCCAGCAATAATTGGAGCTCACAATAAAAAGATGATATTCGGATGTAGCCTACAATGGAGGATTCTTGTTTCATCTATCTACACTTCCATGGCATGAAACATAGCGCCCTTAGGAAATAGGGACGTCATTACGGATAATGTACTTATGAGGATGAAATTAAACATAATAATAAGAGACTATCACTGTGAGGGATAAGAGTCAACTTGTAACCTCTGACTTGTCGATGAGGTCCATAAAATGTATAATAAGTTCAACCTCGTATATACATATATATAGCTACAATACAATAGTTCTGACTACATCATTATTGTGACGTTAACTACCCAACAAATCATTGGAACGGCCTGAGTGGCCCTAGCTCGATTGTAAATATGTGCCAGCCCAACCTGTGGTAACTGCTAGACCAACTATTGCTCGGTGGTAAATACCCGTCTTCCTAACTGGTGGTAAATAATATACTTAAATCCCCAACTAGTGGTAACTACCCCTCCATCCGTAGATCGATGGTAAATATTTATCTGCCAAATCGGTGGTAAATAATGATACATAGCTGTCCAACTTGCGGTACGATAAGGGTACCATGACCATTTTTTAGGTATACCATATATATGTACACGATGCCATTTGAGCCCCTACCGTTAAATCAATAATACATTAAGCTTATAAGGATACATTTCTGAATCTTGTTGAAGTTATAAAAGATCGCTAGACCTCTGATTATCGTTATGTACTATCAATCATCATGTGCTACATTACCATCCTAAGAAGGATCACAATAAAAATGAAGGATAAATTTTATAACATAAAATGTACTCCTTATAAGGGACGAAGAACAGTCAAGGGCATCTCAAAATTAATCATGAATAAAGTCATTTTGATAAGACGTTTATTTACGCTTCGATGTAACCAGATTCAAGCCAATAGAAGGAAAGGATGTCCTCAACATACCTGAGTCGATTCTCTTGACAACCCACCCAACACATGTTGCTGCTACTATGATTTAAATTCACATTGATGTTATATCCATTTTATGTTGTGTTGCTACTATGTAAATGGAAGTCACATTCTAGCTCCTCCAAAGATGAAAATATAGGATTACTCATGTATTTTTGTTGCTGCTATTTATTGCTCTTCAATGTATCTCCACTACAGTTGTTGTATATATTGTTATATATATTTAGATATGGTGTTGTACAACACGTTTTGGTTTTTTGTGTGTCTGTGTATGTATGTGTGTGTATATATAAATATATTTGCCTCAAAGTTATTTTGTAAAATGACAAGCAATCATGATGAACTAGTAGCATTGGAGACCCCTTTTCCATTCTACATGTGTAATCCTATAGATGCACACCTAATGACTCATCACCAAAATTCAAACCTCATTCTTATATGCATGTATACAAGTGTCACTCTCTACCCATTCATATATACGATCCACATGGAATAATAGTCATTCAACAATTCTGAACAATTTACGTACATCTAATACACTTTCCCATGTAATTAATTACACACATAATTAACTTGTAGATCTAATTTCACTTAAATACTAATTACTTTTAACATATTTCATATACCTTACTATCATGGTCATGTGGTATAGCTCTTTCCACAAATATAGGGTATTATAGCTTGGACCATATTTCATCCCAAAATATCAAACTTCGACAAAATTTATTTTCTTCGATTCGTTACCATTTGACGTTCATGAAACTAACTTATCACTTGTTATAAATAGAAAAAATACTTATAACCTCAAAAATAATCTTGTCCTTGAATTTATTTCAATTATCTTACGATATCCAATGTATAAAAGTATGAGATATCACGGTTATTCGGGTAATCTGGACCAGCAACCTCATAGGAGGAGTTGCTTCGGGTGTGGAGACTTGAGTCATCTCAAGAGGGATTGCCCCAGAATTCTAAGTAGAGTCCCACAACAGCGCATGTAGCCTATGATATTAACTTCAACATCAACACTAGAAGCTACACCACCGTTACAACTAGCTGGGGGTGGGGCTCAGTCAATTCATGGTCTCCCTAGAGGGGGTGGTAGATCAGGCGCTGGTCAGGCCCATTGCTATGCATTTTCTTCCAGAACAGAGGCAATTGATTCCAATGTCGTGATTACATGTATTATTTTAGTGTGCCGCACAGATGCTTTAGTGTTATTTGATACTGGTTCCACTTAATCTTATGTGTCATCCTATTTTTCACATTATTTGGATATGCCTCGTGATTCTTCAGATACGCCTCTTTGTGTATATACACCAGTAAGTGATTCTATTATGGTGGATTATGTATATCGGTCGTGTGTAATTACTATTGGGGGTTATGAGACTTGAGTCGATCTTTTATTGCTCAGTGTGTTTGATTTTGAGGTGATTTTGGGTATGGATTGGCTATTCTCGTACCATGCTATTCTTTGTTGCCACGCCAAGAGCGTGACATTAGCGATGCCGAGGTTTCGTAGATCGGAGTGGAGAGGTTCTTTTGGTCACACTTCTAGTAGAGTGATTTCATATTTGAAGGCTCGGCGGATGATTGAGAAGGGTGTTTGGCGTGTTTTTCCTATGTGAGGGATGTTAGTGTTGATCTACTACTGAGTCGGTTCCAATAGTGATCCAGATATATTTCCTGCAAATATTGACTTTGGTATTTATTTGGTGTCGGGCACTCAACCCATCTCCATTCCACCGTATCACATGGCACCGATAAAGTTGAAGGAGTTGAAGGAACAATTACATGAGTTTCTTTATAAGGGTTTAATCAGGCCTAGTATGTCACTTTGGGGTGCACGAGTACTATTTGTGAAGAAGAAATATGGTTCTACAAGGGTGTGCATTGACTATAGGTAGTTGTACAAGGTTACTATGAAGAACAAGTGCCCACCATCGTGTATTGATGATTTCTTTGATCAACTTCAGGGTTCTAGGGTATTCTAAAAGATTGATTTTAGATCGGGGTATCATCAGTTGAAGATCCGGGCTTCCGATATTTCGAAGACGGCTTTCAGGACCCACTATGGTCACTATGAGGTTTGGGTGATGTCTTTTGGGCTGACCAATGCCCCCAACAACTTTTATGCACTTGATGAACAACATATTTCATCCCTATCTTGATTCCTTCGTCATAGTTTTCATTGATGATATATTGGTGTATTCTCACAGCTAGAAGGATAATAAGCAGCACTTGAGGATCGTGCTCCAGACTTTGCAGGAGAGGAAGCTATATGTTAAATTCTCCAAGTGCGAATTTGATAGCATCGCGAAGAAGGATAATGTTTTGGAATCTCCAAGAAGTCCAATTACAAGATTTCAAGCTAAAGAGTTGTAGACTAAAATTGCTAGACTTCAATGAAAAATAAAAAAAAAAATTAATTGTTGATGAAGAGCTTAATCCCAAAGAAAATGAAATGTCCAATTTTTACAATTATTTGGTGGCCCAAATTGATAACCAAGAGGAGGAATATTGGGTCCCAAAATCAGCCCTTGAAGTCCACCAAACGAGTACCCGAAAGAGCACAAAATAAACTTAAAAAAGGTCCAAAAAGGGGATTTTTCAAAAAGAGCCCAATTATAATCCAAACCAAAAACCCAAACTAGTAGCTTAAAGTCCAAATCTACCCCAAATGGATTTAACCACCCACCCTCTTTTTTTATTAGTTTTTATTAGATTTTCTAATCTTTAGCTTAGCCTCCAAGTTAGGGTTTTATTTCATGATTAAAGAGTAATCTTTTAGGGTTTCTTTTATGCATTGGAAACCATCCTACCTAGTTTAAGGTCTTTTTACTCCAATAAATAGGATTTCTTTTCATTCATTATTTTTTTTCCAGTACAATCCATTAGGCATTGTGTCTAGGCTGATTTTCATATATTAAAAGAAAAGTACAACAAAGGAGGGGGGCATAAACCTGACCTCAAAAAATATGGTACATGAACATCTGGAGGGGGGCAAGGAAACACACAAAAATCAATGCCATCAAATCACAATATACACAGCCTTACATTCCAATAATATGAACATCAATATACAAAATCATCATGGCTTAAAACCAACTTCAGAAAAAGTCCTTTAAAGAATACACATTTTTAAACACTCCAAACCGAAAGATTTAGTATGAAAATGAATGTAGTAAAATCATAAGTAGCCCCTCGGGCAAAAACATGTATCATAATCAGCCCCTCGGGCATGCCTCACAGTCACTCAGCACCTCACCATCACTCAGCACCTCAAAATCACTCATGCCTCCCAACCACTCGTCACTCGGCACTAGGTGCGCTCACTGGGGGTGTGTACAGACTCCGGAGGGGCTCCTTCTGGCCAAACGCTAATATCACTCAGCAGCTCACCATAACTCTTGGCCCTCGACCACACTCAGCAGAACCACTCAAAAGGCCCCTCGGGCAAAATCAGTAAAAACAGGGTACTCGACCCAAAACATCAATTTAAATCTCATATAGTGTAAATATGGCTGAGTTTCGAAAAACAGTATGCACAATGAGGCTGAGTGAAATCATCAACAAATAGTGAGGAAAAAAAGCAGTAAAAAGCCCCCAAGGGGTCTAAATAGATCGGCACGAGGCCCCAAACACGGCTTATAGCCCAAACATTTCACAAATCTTTAGAACATAATTTAACATAAGGTTTTGAGTAAAATATGCAACTCATTAGTTGCTGCGGAAAGGACCTAATCCAATCCCAAAATCAGTATGCACCACATACTCGTCATCTCACATGTGCGCCTTTCTAAAATCAGTGAGAATTATGTAGTCCGGGGTTCCTGACCCTCAGAACAAGATTTATAACCAGTACTTACCTCTACTGGGCCACAACACTAGTCTGCAATGACCTTGCCCCTCAAATTGGCTCCCGATTGCTCTGAATCTAGCGGAAACCAGTTTAATATCATCAATAAATATCAAAGGAACTCAACCCAATCGAAAACTATCGAATTATACAAGAATCTTGAAATTCGGCCAAACCCGAGCCCCGGACCCACGTCTCAGAATTTGATAATTTTTACATCACTAGAAACCTCGTCCTCCCACGATTCTACTAATACCAAAATCATCACAATCGGATCACAATTGCCTACCCAAAACCTCAAAAGAAATTCCAATTCTCCACCCCTTCTTCCCAACCTTTTCCTACTTAAATCCTTCAATTTTCAAGACTATTCCGAACAAAATAGCATAGAAGCGATGTTGATAACCAGAGAAATTACCTTCACTGAAGAATCACGAGTTCCCTTCTTCAAATTGCCTTCAAAGAACTCCTCCCGCATGCAAAAATGGTGAAAATGAGAGTATTTTCACGGAGGTCCTTTTTATACTGTTTCTGCCAGCATTTCCGCACCTACGGATAATTAGTCGGAACTTCGGTCCCAGGTGCGCATCTGCGACATCGCACGTGCAGCTACCCATCCGCAGGTGCGGCCAACACCAGAAATCACACAGCCAGCTATTTCTGCAAATTTTCAAAGTTCAAAACCCTACTACTCATCCGAAATCAATCCCGAGCCCCTCGGGGACCCAACCAAACATACCAACACACCCCATAGCATTATTCCAACTTAGTCGAGCCTTCAAAACACCAAAAACAACACGAAAACACAAAAATTACATCAAATTCAAGCCTATGAACTTTGAAACTTCCAAATTTTGCCAACTATGTCGAAACCAACCAAAACACCTCCTATTGACCTGAAATTTTGCAGACATATCCAAAATGACATTACGAACCTGCTCCAACTTTCGGAATTCCATTCCAACAACGATAGCCTATTTTCCACTGCCGACCAGAAATCGCCAAAAACTAACTTTCGCCAATTCAAGCCTAATTCTATACCGGACATCACAAAAATATTCTGAACACACTCTTAAGTCCCAAATCACCTGATGAAGCTATCCGATCCATAAAATCCACATTCCGAGGTTGTTTACCAACAAGCCAACTCTCAATTGACTTTCTAAACTATTAGGCTACTTTAAGAGACTAAATTGCTCAATTCTTACCATAACCACTCCGGACCCAAACCAACTGACCCAACACAACAAAAACATGCTAGCAATATATAACAAATGCAGTAATGGGGGAAACGGGGCAAATCTCACAGTACGACCGGCCGGGTCGTTACATCCTCCCCTTCTTAAATAAACATTCGTTCTCGAACGGGTCTAGAAACATATCTGGAGTCTCTAATAAGTGAGGATATCCGTTCCGCATCTCCCGCTCGGTCTCCTAGGTGGAATCCTCCACCGGCTGCCCTCTCCACTGAAACTTAACTGAAACTATATCTTTAGATCTCAACTTCCTGATCTGTCGACCCAAAATAGCCACTGGCTCTACCTCATTTGACATATCACCCTCGAGCTGAACCCTGCTGAAGTCCAAAACATGGGAAGGGTCACCAACATACTTCCGGAGCATCGAAACATGGAATACTGGATGAATACTCGATAAAATAGGAGTCATAGGAAGCCTATAAGCCACATCCCCAACCCTTTGAAGCACCTCAAATGGCCCAATGAACCTGGGACTCAGCTTCCCCCTCTTCCCGAATCTCATAACACCCTTCATGGGCGACACCTTCTGCAACACCTTATCCCCAACCATAAAAGACACATCTCGGACCTTTCGGTTTGCATATCTCTTCTGCCTAGACTGCGCCGTGCGAAGCCTCTCCCGAATCAACTTCGCCTTACTCAAGGCATCCTGAACCAAGTCTGTGCCCAATAGCCTAGCATCGTCCGGCTCAAACCAACCAACTAGATATTTGCACCTCCTACCATATAAAGCCTCATACAGAACCATCTGGATACTCGACTGATAGCTGTTATTATATGCAAACTCCCTAGTGGCAGAAACTGGTCCCATGAACCACCAAAGTCAATCACACAATCACTCCGTAAAAATAATGCCGCCAAATCTTCAAGGCATGAACAATGGCAGCTAACTCAAGATCGTGCACTGGATAATTCTTTTCGTGCACCTTCAACTGTCTGGACGCATAGGCAATCACCCTACCATCCTGCATCAATACCGCTCCCAAGCCAACTCTAGAAGCATCACAATAAACTGTGTAAGAACCCGAACCAGCAGGCAAAACTAGCACTGGAGCTGCAGTCAATGCTGACTTGAGCTTCTGAAAGCTTTTCTCACATTCATCAGACCATTTGAATAGAGCAACCTTCTGTGTCAATCTGGTCAAAGGCGAAGCAATAGAAGAGAATCCCTCCATAAAGCGACGGTAATATCCCGCCAAACCAAGGAAACTCCTAATCTCTGTAGTTGAGGACGGTCTTGACCAACTTTACACCGCCTATATCTTCTTTGGATCAACCTAAATCCCCTCACTAGACACCACGTGCCCCAAGAAAGCTACCGAACCAAGCCAAATCTCAATCTTGGAGAATTTCGCATAAAGCTTGTCCTCCCTCAACCTCTGTAACACAACTCTCAAATGCTGAGCATGCTCTTCCTGGCTACGAGAATAAACCAGGATGTCATCAATCAACACAATGACGAAGGAATCAAGATAAGGCTGAAACACGCTATTCATCTATTGCATGAACGCAACTGGGGCATTGGTCAGCCCAATGACATAACCAAGAACTCATAATGACCTATATGGTCCTGAAAGCAGTCTTCGGGATGTCGGAATCCCGAATCTTCAACTGATGATACCCAAATCTCAAATCAATCTTGGAAAACACTCTGGCTCCCTGAAGCTGGTCAAACAAATCATCAATGCGGGGCAAGGGATACCGGTTCTTCACCGTAACCCTATTCAACTGCCAATAGTCGATACACATACGCATGGACCCATCCTTCTTCTTCACGAAGAACACCGGTGCACCCCAAGGTGACATACTAGGACGAATGAACCCCTTACCCAGGAGTTACTGAAGCTGCTCCTTCAATTCATTTAGCTCCACTGGTTCCATACGATAAGGTGGAACAGAAACAGGCTGAGTGCCTGATACCAAGTCAATACCAAAATCAATATCCCTGTCAGGTGGCATGCCTGGCAGGTCTGCAGGAAACACATCCGGAAAGTCACAGAACACAGGAACTGAATCAATAATGGGAGTCTCACCACTGACATCCTTCACAAAGGCCAAATAAGATAAATACCCTTTCTCAACCATACGCTGAGCCTTCAGGTAAGAAATCACCCTGCTAAGCGTAAACTCAGGAGAACCTCTCCACTCAACCCTCGGGCACCCCAGCATAGCTAAGGTCACGGTCTTAGCATGACAATTAAGAACATCATGACACAGAGATAACCAATCCATGCCCAATATCACGTCAAAATCGACCATGCTGAGTAACAGTAGGTCCACTCGGGTCTCCAGACCCCCAATAGATATCATGCATGACCGATACATGTGGTCCACAATAACAGTATCGCCCACCGGAGTCGACACATGAACAGAGGTGACTATAGACTCACGGGGCACATCCAAAAAACCGTCAAAATATGAAGAAACATAGGAATATGTAGAACCAAGGTCAAATAAATCCAAGGCATCATGGCAACAGACTGAGACAATACCTGCAATCACGACATCTGAGGCCATAGCATCCGGCCTGGCTGGAAATGCATACATGCGAGCCTGACCTCCCCCTGCTCGACCTCCCCCTCTAGGGCGGCCTCTGGCTTACTGACCACCACCCGTGGCTTCCTGGGCGGGTGGTGAAGTGACTAGAGCTGAAGTCGAGGCCTGGACCATCTGCTGAGAAGATCCACCGGAACGGCGGGAACACTGCCTCCACCCGTGCCTGAACTATCCATACTCAAAACAACTCCTTGGAGCTGGAGGCGGGGACTAATAGAAACCCCTGGCACCCATACGGCAACTAGAAGACTCAAGCATAGAAGATCCCTGAACTGGGGGTGCTCGAGCTGCACTCTGAGCTGGGAGGGCACCAAATGAAGTACGGCCTGACTGAGAACCACGGGGACCCTACCCCGAGGATGCACCACTATATGCTGGGCGGCCTGACTGAGGAGGCCTGAATGAACGGCCCCTACCCTGCTGAAACTGTCCCCTGAAGGGGGCACCACTGGAACTGCCCGAACAACGGGGCCTCTTGGCCTCTCTCTCCTCCTGCTCCTGGCGGCGAACGAACTCAATATCTCGAGCTATGTCAACAACCTGCTCGAACGAAGCACCCGATACTCTCTCCCGAGTCATAAATAACCGAAGCTGATAAGAAAGACCATCTACAAACCTCCTCACCCTCTCCCTATCAGTAGGGATAATCTCAAAATCATGCCTAGCCAACTCGGAAAGCCTCATCTCGTACTGAGTAACTGATGACTTTCCCTGGCGCAGCTGCTCAAACTGCCTGCGCTGATCTTCTCTGTGAGACTGAGGAACATACTTCTCCAAAACGATCGTGGAGAACGGCTGCCAGGTGAGAGGTGCTGAACCAACCGGCCTACGCCTATCGAATGACTCCCACCAGGTAAAGGCAGCACCCGCAAACTGAAATGTAACAAATGAGACCCCACTGGTCTCCAAAATACCCGCGGTACATAGTATCCTCTAGCACCTATCTAGCAATCCTTCAGCATCCTCGCCCTCTGTATCGCTGAAAGTCGGAGGCTGAAGTCTGTTGAATCTATCCAACCTGCGCTGCTCGTCCTCAAGCATAGCAGGGACCACATAATCCTGGACTGGAGCAACTAGCTGAGTTGGGGCTGCTCCCAGTGCCTGAATATCTGTGCAGCCTACTCAGGTGCCCGGGCAGCTGGAGTATGATTGCCTGCCCCGGCCTGAGCTATGGTAGCAGTAGAGGAGATAGTGACTGCCTGAGCCAAACTGGTGCATAATGTCAATATCTGAGACAGGGTCTCCTGATGACCTCGAATAACCATAGGCACTGCTGGTGCCTGAGCCTGTTCCGCTGGGACACCATCTGCGGGAAACTGATCATGATCGATAGGGGGATCCTGAGTTACTGCCCCGGCTGCTGCGCGAGCTTGCCCACTGCCTCTACCACGGCCTCGACCTCTCACTGGTCTAGCCGGTGACTGGTCACTTTGATCAGTATGGCGTGTCCTCACCATCTGTGAGAGAATGAAACAATGTATGTTCAGATTTCAAGAACCAATAGATCAACAAGAAAGAGTTCAAGAAAGATACAAATATTTCCAAAAAGTTCGGCAACCTCTCAAAGATAACTAAGACGTCTCCGTACCGATCCGCAAGACTCTACTAAACCTGCTCATGACCGTTGAGTCCTATGTAACCTAGCATCTGATACCAAACGGTCACGACCCCAAATCCTAAACCGGCAGTGAGGGCGCCTATCGTGGAACTAGGCTAGCCAACTACCGCGTGTTTGCAATTTCATTTAAAATCCCAATAACGTTTCAAGTATTTCATAAAATATACAGAAATTACTGAATATAATAGGCCAATTTATAGCGCCACCAACCCCAAAACTCGGAGCCAACAAGTCATTAGCAACTAGAAGAATAAGCAAGAATATACTATTATAATACAAAACCTCCGAATTAAAGCTAGATACAACAAGAAGGGAAAAACAGAGATGATGTAAATGCTGAATAGCTACCACTATACCCCGCAATCCGGATCCGCGCGGAATAAATAGCTAAGGCTCGATATCTGTACCTGAATCTGCACACAGAGGTGCAGGGAGTAATGTGAGTATGCTAACTCAGTAGTAATGAAAATAAATCAAGTCTAAGTGGCAAGGAAACACACAAAAATCAATGCCATCAAATCACAATATATACAGCCTTACTTTCCAATAATATGAGCGTCAATATACAAAATCATCATGCCTTAAAACCAACTTCAGAAAAAGTCCTTTAAAGAATGCACATTTTTAAACACTCTAAACTGAAAGATTTAGTATGAAAATGAATGTAGTAAAATCATAAGTAGCCCCTCTGGCAAAAACATGTATCATAATCAGCCCCTCGGACATGCCTCCAGTCACTCAGCACCTCACCATCACTCAGCACCTCAAAATCACCCATGCCTCCCAATCACTCGGCACTCGACACTAGGTGCGCTCATTGGGGGTGTGTACAAACTCCGGAGGGGCTCCTTCAGGACAAACGCTAATATCACTCAGCACCTCACCATCACTCTTGGCCCTCGGCCACACTCAGCAGAACCACTCAAAAGGCCCCTCAGGCGAAATCAGTAAAAACAAGGTACTCGACCCAAAACATCAATTTAAATCTCATGTAGTGTAAATCAGGCTGAGTTTCGAAAAACAGTATGCACAATGAGGCTGAGTGAAATCATCAACAAATAGTGAGGAAAATTAGTAGTAAAAAGCCCTCAGGGGGTCTAAACAGATCGGCACGAGGCCCCAAACATGGCTTATAGCCCAAATATTTCACAAATCTTTAGACCATAATTTAACATAAGGTTTTGAGTAAAATATGCAACTCATTAGTTTCCACAGAAAGGACCTAGTCCAATCCAAAAATCAGTATGCACCACATACTCGTCATCCGACATGTGCGCCTTTCTAAAATCAGTGTGAATTATGTAGTCCGAGGTTCCTTACCCTCAGAACAAGATTTATAACCATTACTTACCTCTACCGGGCTACAACACTAATCCGCAATGCCCTTGCCCCTCAAATTGGCTCCCGATTGCTCCCAATCTAGCCAAAATTATTTTAATATCATCAATAAATATCAAAGGAACTCAACCCAATCGAAAACTATCAAATTATACAAGAATCTCGAAATT
The DNA here is from genome assembly GCA_005239505.1 of Nicotiana paniculata. NCBI lineage: Eukaryota > Viridiplantae > Streptophyta > Magnoliopsida > Solanales > Solanaceae > Nicotiana > Nicotiana paniculata. The sequence continues at coordinate 49,208 of ML307510.1, read as the reverse complement.
CGGCCAAATCCGAGCCCTTGGCCCACGTCTCAAAATTCGATAATTTTTACATCACTACAAACCTCGTCATCCAACGATTCTACTCATACAAAAATCATCACAATCGGATCACAATTGCCTACCCAAAACCTAAAAAGAAATTCCAATTTTCCACCCCTTCTTCCCAACCTTTTCCTACTTAAATCCTTCAATTTTCAAGCCTAATCCGAACAAAATAACATAGAAACGATGTTAATAACCATAGAACTTACCTTCACTCAAGAATCACGAGTTCCCTTCATCAAATTTCCTTCAAAGAACTCCTCCCGCATGCAAAAATGGTGAAAATGAGAGAATTTTCACGGAGGCCCTTTTCATACTGTTTCTGCCAGCATTTTTGCACCTACGGACACTTAGTCGCACATGCGGACCCGCACCTGCGGTCCTAGGTGCGCACCTGCGGAATCCCACTTCACGGACCAAATTCGCACCTGCGGCCAATCCTCCGCACCTGCGGCTTCGTAGGTGCGGCCAAAACTGCGCACTTGCGACATCGCACCTGCGGCTACCCATCCGCAGGTGCGGCCCATACCAGAAATCACACCAGCAGCTTTTTCTGCAAATTTTCCAAATTCAATAACTCGCTAACCAACCGAAATCAATCCCAAGCCCTTCGGGGCCCAACCAAACATACCAACACACCCCATAGCATTATTCCAACTTAGTCGAGCCTTCGAAACACCAAAAATGACATGAAAACTACAAAATTACATCAATTCAAGCCTATGAACTTTGAAACTTCCAAATTTCGCCAACTACGCCGAAACCAACCAAAACACCTCCGATTGACCTAAAATTTTGCAGACATATCCAAAATGACATTATGTACCTGCTTGAAATTCTATAATTCCATTCCGACCCGATAGCCTATTTTTCACTGCCGACCGGAAATCGCCAAAAACTAACTTTCACCAATTCAAGCCTAATTCTAAACCGGACATCACAAAAATATTCTGAACACACTCCTAAGTCCCAAATCACCTGATGAAGCTATCCAAGCCATAAAATCCGCATTCCGAGGTCGTTTACCAGCAAGTCAACTCTCAGTTGACTTTCTCAACTATTAGGCTACTTTAAGAGACTAAATGCCTCAATTCTTATCATAACCACTCTGGGCCCAAACCAACTGACCTAACATAACAAAAACATTCTAGCAATATATAACAAATACAAAAATAGGGGAAACGGGGCAAATCTCACAGAACGACCGGTCGGGTCGTTACAGATGTTCCAAGTGACTACCAATCAATGATAGTTAATTGGGTATACAAAATCAGAGTGAAATAAACCTAGGTAACATATTCAAAAGTGCACAAATGATCCTAAATCTACAAAGGATATGAGTTGGAAGATTATCTTCCATATACACCAAGATCTACCTTAGAATTGTGCAGAAAATCCCTAAGGAGTGTAACAAAAAACATGTGATTAGGGAGGGAACTATCTTCAACTTTGCTTTGACATTGAGGCCAATGAAAGACAAATTGAAGATAGTTGGCGAAAAAGGTCCAGGGTGTTGTGCTTATGTGCCGATTCTGCCTGGCATTCTTGACTGAAGAGAGTGAGCATGGGCTAAAACATTTAGTGGTCTCCTATTGTTGGTGCATGATAGTTGGGCATTGCAAAGAGGCTAGGTTTGTGACCTTGGAATTATTTTGTCCAAATGTTACACACTTGGTAGCTGGCTGCATGTGGTAAATTTGTTGCTGTGTTGAAGGAAGAGGAGCTTGGTGCTTCAGTGTGTATGAACCTGACTTATGATTTGTCCATTGTTGTCCTTTATTGTTATTTCTGTTGATATGCTTTTTATAGAGGATTAGCAATCTCTAGGGGATCCTACATTTGTGGTTTGACTATGTAGAATTCAATGTGATATAGTCCTTGGGACAAGCCCAAGAGTATTGATGCAACTGCAGGAGAATGAGCATCTGGGATGCTGATACTAGTCCTGGCAGTTGCTTCAATAATCTGAGCCTATTCCATATACTTGCAAAAAGAAGCAAACAAGTTAGGAAAAAATGTTTTTGCTCCAAGGTTCTTGTGTGTTCTGGGGGCATTTGTGATTGAGTAGAAACTGGGATTGGCCAACTACAAGAGAAGTGTCTGCTTCAATCCAGTTATTGGTTCGTTGGAGCAGCTGATTGTGTTTGGTAATTTGGAGGGCTTTGAGGTAGCTTCAGTTGTGAGAGAATATGGAATGAAGGATTGTGGATTGTTGGTATCACTTTGCAATTGGTTTTGCAGAACTTGATAATGGACTGCTGATAGTGAGAATCAGTACTTGGAGAGAGGAGATGGGGCTCCAGTGGTTTCTGCTTCTTTTAGTGTAGTGCTGAATCTTTTTCTGTTTGGAGGCTGAAGGGTTTGGAGTGCCCTTATGACTGATGAGTTGTGTTTTTAACCATTGATGTGCCCTTCGTAGAAGGAGCATTGTAACTGCTAATACCACACGCTGAGGATACAACCAATGGCTAAACATAGAAATGAGTTCACCTGCAAAATAGAAAACTGAGTTGGTGGAAATTGGGAATTTCTGCCATTTACTCTTTTTTTTTGTTGACATTGCTGCCTGTTTTGTTGGTATTTTTTTTTAGATTCATGTTTGATTTGGGGGTGGGGAGAGAAAAGGTTTGGATTTAGAATCTTTTTTTGGTAGAAATAGAGGGTATGATAATATGTGTTTTTGGATGGTGTGTGAGGTTGGTTGTTATGTGATTGGGGAAGGCTGTAGTAATGGTGTGGCATCTTGAGTGAGTGGCTTGGGGTGAGTATTTTTTTTCTCTTGTGACAGTGGTTTGCTGATCATTCAAAATATTGAACATCAAAGATGTTAATGATGTTAATACCTTACTCTGAATGAATACCAGAGAGCTGAACATGAGAAGTAGGATGGTACCTACAAAAAAGAAACTAAAGTTATACTTCATGGATTCTTTTATTTGTATCTGGTGATTATGGACTGCTAACTGAGCTCCTAGGGGGACAATTAGGTCAGCTATAACCATGAGAAAAGGTAGAATCAGTAGCATAAGAAGTAGACTGAAAGGGTATTTTGATATTGCTAGTTTTCCTTTGTCTGAAGGAAGGAGTACCTATGGAATCTAGTAGGATCTGGCCCTTTATGTGGTTGGGGAGTGATGAGAGATTGATGAAATTGGTCAAGGTTATGAGGTCATGGCAGAGCTTAGATAAGGAGTCAGCTGGGCAGTTTGCCTCTCTAAACACATGTGAAGCTGTGAAGTCTTCACATTGAGAGCAGATATTCCTTATTTTCTGCAACTTCATATATAGTGGCGAAGGAGGGTCACTGTTATTGTTCAGCCATTGGATGAGAAGAGCATAATCGGCTTCTAAATCGATCTTATTGAATCCATTTTCTAGGCACCATTGAATGCCTAAAATTGATGCTTCAGTTCCTACATGATTGTTGGTTCCTTCCCCCAAAGGAGCAGAGATGGCATGAATGAACTCACTAGATTGACCCCTGATTATAACACCTTCTCCTATTTTTCCTGGGTTAGTCAAAGCACTTCCATCACTGCTCACCTTAACAAATGTTGCATCAGGTTTACCCCAACTAACTTGAATGTAGGAAGTTTGGTGCTTGATCTCTTCAATGAAGGTGTACAAAATATCCCATTTAGCAGGCCAAGAGATTGATGGGTAGTTTGCTCTCAACAGAAAGTTGATATTAGAATTGGTGTAAAAAAGTACCCTGGTAAGAGATGTTGGCTTAGCTCCATACTTGGCACTGCATCTACTTTTCCATAGGTTGCAGCAGATAATGATGGTCATGGTGTCAAGGATCAGTTTCTGAACATCATTGTGTCTCTATAGTGTCCACTACTTCATTAGGAGCATTCTTAACGTCATGTTCCCAGTCTGAATACCAATTATGCTCCCAAATTTTCTCCATACAATTCTTGCAAAATTGTCCAAGCTGAAGAGATGTTCCACTGTTTCATTTGCATGCATAGAACAACAAACACATCTAAAAACAGTAGGGGTGCTAAATAAGAGCACCCTGTCATTAGTTGGTAATTTGTTCATAAGAGCTCTCCAAGGCAGAAAGACCATTTGAAAGGGATCTTCTTGTGTCATGTCATCTTATTGGAGAGATTTGGCTGCTTCTTTGGTCTCATAAGTTCCCAAGCAGATGCACAGGTGAAGTTTCCACTTGTAATTGGGATCCATATGGCTTTGTCAGGAACATTAGGGTTGAAATGAATGGCAATCTGCATAATGTGATGGATCTTATGAGAAAAAGCTATTTCATTGAGTTTCTGCAAGTTCCAGTGGTCTCCTTCCCAGATCTTGCCTGGTTTCCCCTATAGTTCTGTGGTTTGGTAATGGATCGACACCTAGCCAATTTTCCAACCAGAAGCTGATATTTCCTGAATGAAGTCTCGACTGAATGGCTTTTTCAGCTTCTTTTTTGTTAGACATCACTCTCTTCCATGCTTGAGATTGACCTGTGTCCCATTTTTGGATATTAGATGAGATCTTTGACGGTATTTGGCTTTCAGAAAGGAGCTCCACAAGGATTTGTTGGTTCTAAAGTGCCACTATTTCTTATACTCCATAGATTTACACACATCAACAATGGCTTTGAAACCAAGACCACCTTCAGTAAGGGGATAGGAAAGCTTTTGCCAAGAAGCCCAGTGGTATTTGAGTTATCTATGCCCCAGAAGAAGTTTTCCATTAATCTCTCGATTTGCTTCATGACTTTTTTAGGAGGAGAAACAACAGACATAAGGTGAGTGGCTAGATATTGCAAGACATATTTGATTAAGGTTGATCTTCCTCCATATGGAAGCATCTTGCAATGCCGTCCTTTGATTCTTCCTACCACTTTGGCACTGAGATTGTTTAAGTGAGAGATTCTCGATCTACCATTATACAGAGGGTATCCCAGGTAGAAGATAGGAGAAACTTTTCTAGTGATGCCAGTCACAGAATGAATTCTTCTCACAGTAGGTTGCAAGGCACAAGAGGCAGTCATGAAACGACTTTTGTTCCTATTAAGTTGTTGCCCAGAAGTGGTTCATAGTTGTGTAGGATCCTTATAATGTTTTGTAGGGAAGATCTACATCCAGAGGAGAAGATAATGATAAAATATGCAAAACTCAAGTGATTGATCTGAGGTCCTCTTTTTTCCATGTAGAAACCATTGAAGAACTGGTCATGATTGAGATTATTGAGAGTTATGGACACTAATTCAGCTCCCAGAATGAAGAGTGCGGGTACAAGGGGGCCCCCTTGTTTTAGTCCCCTAGAAGAATGGAAAAAACCACATCTCTGTCCATTAACTATGACAGAGTACCATTTGTTTGACAAAGTTCTCCATATCATATCAATGATCATTTCACAGAATCCTATCCTTCTCATCATGGTGCATGTGAAGGCCCAGGAAACCCTGTCATATGCTTTAGCCATCTCAAGATTGATCACAACATTGGATCCTTTATTTGGATTTTTAATGCCATGGGCAATTTCTTGTGCCAACATGATGTTTTCTTAAATACTTCTTCTTTAATGAATCTTGATTGACTAGTTGAGATGATGCTAGGTAGCATTGGAGCAAGTATGGAACAGATCACTTTGGATATGATCTTGTTGATGAAGTTACTTAAGCTGATGGGTATGAATTCATTGAGGGAATTAGGGAATTCCACCTTAGGCAGCATAACAATGCATGCACTAGTCATGTATTTGGACATTGAACACCCTCCAAAAAAATCCAGAACAACATTCAAAAGATCAGATTTGATGATATCCCAGCATAATTGGTATCATTCATTGTTGTACTTCATTGTTGATTAAAAATAATAGTTGAGAGTTCTTTTGAACCTTTGTTACCTATGTTTTGAGATTTATCTTTTAACCTTTACTAGTTTATAGTTCAAGGTTGTACGATAACTTCTTTTAGTGATATCATTGATTCCTTTGTAGTATTCTTAGAAGGTGATTAATACTAGTTATTAATTGTTGTCTCAAGTTACTTCTAAATCGCTCAAGATCTGAATATATTAGTTTGATTTATTTTTAAGTTAATGCATTTGATTTATCCAATAAATCAAAAACGTTGTTGCTTGGATCATGTCAAAACTATAGAACTTGTGTTCTTGGAATTCTTTCCTTAATTTTTCCATATCCTTTATTTTCTGCACTTTCATTCCAGTCGTTCAATTTCTTATTGTTATTGCTTCCGAATCTATTTCTCAAATTCTTACTCTAGTTTGGATTCCAGACCTTGTTGTTATCAAGTGATTTCAGAGCGGTTCTATCAAGATTTCATTCTTGATAATTCTTGGGATTTCTTGAATACTAAGAGAAAAAGAAAGAAAAGAAAACTGTATTGTTGCATCGTGAATAGTAACTTGGAAAAAAAAGTTTTATAAAAAAAAGCCAAAAAAAACAAAGCAATTTAAAAAAAAAGAATTGCTTGCTCTCCAAGAAATTTCGTTTGTATTTAGTTTGTTTCGAAAAATTAACAAAGGAAACAAGAAGCGGAGATCTTAGATTTTAAAGATAAGAAAACATTCAATTTTTCTCACTCTTTCTGATCTAAATATATAGTATGTTCCTTTTTGTTCATCTCTTGTTTCAAACGAGCCTACTAGTTCTAGGATTTGGTTCTTATTTCATTCATTCACCAAAAACAAATAATTTACTACTAAGAACTTCATACTAGTTGAGTTTAACTATAAATCTATAAAGTATTTTGTTAAAAGGTTATTTAGAGAGGAAAAAAGCAAGTGTGTGCGAGAATAATTGAGGGAAAAACTAATTTGTGTCATACAATTTAAATATTTTATTTAATATGTCACTATCATGTAGTGATGATGAATGACGTGTTCTCCAAGAAGACGAAATCAAGCAAGAATTGATTTCACCTTGCAAGCTATGAATCAACAATTCGAAAGGTGGAATTTGCAATCCAAGAGATGAGGGACACCATTGTTAAGAAAAATGATACAATAGCGGAACTTAGGAGAGGAAATAATATTAGATCCCAAGCAAGGAGAAATGTACCCCTTTCTCCCATTGTAAATCAAGAAAACGCTACAGATGATTTTAATGATATTGATTTTGGTAGGGTGAGAAGATATAGAAGGGAAGAAAGAGGTAGAGTATAAGATTATAATATAAGTAGTATAAATATGAAGATACCATCTTTCAAGGGAACAAGGGATCAAGACTTCTACCTTGATTGGGAGCGAAAAGTTGAAGCCATATTTGATTGCCACAACTACTATAAGGGTAAGAAAGTTAAACCTGATGTTGTTGAGTATTCTGACTATGCTGCTATTTGGTGGAAAAAGCTTACTAGAGACAAATTGCAAGAAGGACAAGCACTAATTGCTAATAGGGATGAGATGAAGAGGGTCAGTGGAATAGATTTGCTCCATCACACTTTCAAAGAGAGTTACAACAACGTCTTCAAAATTTGTAGCAAGGGTCCAATAGGCTATGGATATGCCGATGATCCAAACTAATTGTATGGAGGAGAAGAGGATATTGTTGCAAGGATTTTAAATGGTCTAAATAAGGAAATAGTTGATATAGTAGAATTACAACAATATATAATAATAGATGAGTTAGTTGATTTGTCTGTAAAGGTACAAATGCAAAATAAAATAAAGCAATCTAGCTTGTGGAAAGGTCAGTCAAACGCCATCCCCAAGAATCCATGGCCAAATCAAGAGATGAAGAGGTCTTCTATACCTCAAGAAGAGAAGGGTAAAGGTAAATTTGAGAACAAAGAGGGAGGTAAAACCTTTAACCCTAAACCTTCTACATCTTCTAGTTCTATTCAATGTTTTTATGTAAAGCAAGGGGACATTTGATGCATGAATGTCAAAGTAGATGAAACATCATTCTTAGAGAAGATAGAGGATATGACAGTGAAAAAAGTAAGGGAGAAGAAGCAGAGGGAAATGTGGGTGATGAATATGATATAGAACTACCTCATGCTGGTATGATTGGGGTAGCTAGCAAGATTATGAGTGACGAATACGAGAGAAAAAATGTGTGGAAGAGGACCAGGGTGTGAGTGAAGATGAAGATAAAATAGAACTACCTTTTAGTGAAGACATGACGGGGGTAGTTATGAGTATTTTGACTATAAATTTGGGAAGCAATAGTGACGAACAAAGAGGGAATATATTCAATACTAGCTGTGGGATAAAGGGAAAACCTGTTCTATGATTATTGATAGTGGTAGTTGTGGTAATGTGGTAAATTCATACTTTGTAGAAGAAGTAGGACTTGCATGCATGAAACACCTTCCTGTAGATTTAAATGGTTAAATGATAGTGGTGAACTAAAGGTGAACAAACAATGCATGATTACATTCAATGTTGGTTATGAGGATGATATTCTTTGTGACATAATCCTTATGCAAGCTTGTCATATATTACAGGGTCGTCCTTGGCAGTATGATAGGAATGTTTTTCATGATGTAAGGAATAATCGATATTCTCTTGAGCTTAATGGCTGGAAATTTACTCTTGCACCTTTATCTCGTTCTCAAGTGTTTGAAGATCAAAAGAGACAAAGGGAAATAATGAGAAAATCAAGGGGAGGGATAACAAGTGAGCTTGAGTGAAGGGAAAATAAAGAAGGCCAAGAATTAGAAAAATAGAGAGATGGCCGAGAGAACGAGAGAGAGGGAATCAAATTGAGAGAAGAGATAAAAAAGGGTTTGAATGAAAAAATAGAAAGTCATGGTGAGAGGAAAGAGGCTAAGGAAAGGAAAAAAGAGAGTTTCTATATAAAAGTCAAAGAGTGTTAATATGCAAGAAAAGAAGAGCTGCTCATAATACTACTTACTTACAAAGAAGTTTTGATTAATTCTGAGTTACTAACTTCTTCTTTGCCAAGTAGAATTCTTCTCTTCTGCGGGATTTTGAAGATGTCTTTCCTGAAGATATTCCTAATAGATTGGCTGTCACGACCCGATTTACCCCCCGAAGGTGTCGTGAAAGCACCTAGTCTCTACGACTAGGTAAGCCTACTATAAAGGGGGGAAATTGAATTGAAACACAGGCAATAAAGGGGATAAGGGCAATGACATAAATAGCGCACTGGCCGCTCGGCTATACAAAAAATATAACTTGCCAAAACCCGGAATGTCACAGATAGTCACAAGCTTCTAATAATGTTGTAGCTCTAACAAAAAAAACTAGAAAGTACATAAGAACATCTCTACAAGATAGAATGGAAGGAGACTCGTCGGATTTTGCGGTCGCGGAAGAAATACCTTGCAGTCTCCTGGAATCAGCAGCAGCGACTAACACCGAGGTTGATAGCTCGTACCCGGATCTGCACACGAAAACATGTGCAGGAAAGGGCATGAGGGTACCCAGTAAGTTCCAAGCGCAACCCCAGTCAGGTAGTGACGAGGTCAGTTTAAGACTCTACTGGATTTCTATGTAAATCAATTTGAAACATTACAAAGATAGGTAATGTATACAGTAAAAAAATTTAAGAAAAACAATATAAGTTCTACAGTAAAGAGAGGCCTCGGCTCAACACAATATATATCACAAAGTGGAATCTCCCGGGATACTGTCCCGTAGTTCCAAATATTATGCAGTACAGGGGGATCTCCCGGTTTACGTCCGTAGTCCCAAAATAAATATGCAGCACAAGGGGATCTCCCGGAATACGTCCGTAGTCCCAAAATAAATATGCAGTACAGGGGGATCTCCGGAAATACGTCCGTAGTCCAAAATAAATATGCAGTACAGGGGAATCTCCCGGAATACGTCCGTAGTCCCAAAATAAATAAGCAGTACAGGGGAATCTCCCGGAATACGTCCGTACTCCCAATTTAAATATGCTATGTAGGATGCATGACAAATATAACATCGAAATAACACGGTTTATACTAATCACAGATAAGGCATATAAGGGCTTAACTAAACATGGCGCACAGAAAAATCAAGTAGACAATTAAGCACGTAAGAATGCTTTCCTAATCTAAACTAAACAATATATCATATGAGAGAAAGTTCATAGAAGAGAAAACAATTTATGTTTTAATAAGGAAGAAAATGAGATTTTTGAAACAACGGCCCGTGTACGTACTCGTCACCTCACGTACACGGCGCACACACAACATTTAGCATCAAATATCCTAAGGGGGAAGTCCCCAACATAAATTTAGGCAAGCCACTTACCTCGACTGCTCAAATCAACCCAGAATCACGTTCTTGCCACAAGTACCAAACTCTGAATGACCCGAATCTATTCAAATAAGTTTCATAATGTGAATATCATTACAAGAAACTAGTTCAACAAATAAATTTGAAGCCTAAGTGCGAAATTAGGGAAATTCCCCAAAACGTCTCCCGGGCCCACGACTCGGAATCGGCTGAAAGTCACAAATTCTAAACATCCATTCACTCACGAGTAAACTCAACCAAAAATCATCAAAACCCGAGGTCAAAATCTCACTCAAAACTCGGATTCTCAATTGGGGGACCTTTCTCTCATTTTCAAACACTTTCCTATAATTTCTCCCTAATTAGATTGAAGAATTCACTATAGATTGATGAAATACAAGGAAAATAAAATAAGGATTCGTTACCTATTGATCTCCTCTTGAAAATCCTCACAGAATCGCCAAATCCCTAGCTCCAATTGATTTTAGAAATTATGAAGTCCAAACCCTCGAATTGAATATTTCTGCCCAGCGATTTCGGCTTCTATGGCCAATTGGACCGCACCTGCGGAAAATGCATTGCAGGTGCGAAAACTCATTAACTGGGATGGGGTCGCACCTGCGGTACTGATGTGTCGCTAGAATTTATGGTTTAACATGTTATATGTCGTACATTTTATGAGCGGTAATGATAAAAAATACACTTTTTATGTGCCTAATTGGGTTTATTTTATGTGTAGTTTAACTGGAGATGGAAACCGAGATAAAGGGATGTATGACCGTCGAAAATACGCTCAAGAGTCGAAAAGGAGTGACCCGGGCTATAGCCGGGCATTTGGCTCTTAAAACTAGGCCTGCCCTGGCGTTAGTGGGGCATTTGGCTCCTAAATCCAGGGTCAGCCTGGCGTTAGTGGGGCGTTAGAGCCCAAATGCCAGGCTTGCCCTGGCGATAAGGGGGTGTTTGGAGCATAACGCCTGGGTTCCTGTCTGGTCAATTCTGAGTTTTGAAGATTTTAAGTGTTTCCCGGTTGGAATAGGAGTCCCTTACACGTTTAGGGCTTATCCTAAACATATAAATAGACCCAAGAACCCAATTGAGAAGGAGAGAAGCCATTGAAGAAAAGAACAACGTGTGGATTACTGCAAACATTGATTTTCATAGCTTTTACTTACTATTTTGTAATTCAATTATGCAAGTTATTTTAGAATTGGTTCTTATGAATATGAGTAGCTAAGTTTCTTAATCTAGGGTTTTGGTGGAACCCGTTGGTGGATAAACTTATGGTGATATTAATATAGTTTGGTTGATTTTTCATCTCTATTTGTTCTACTACGTTCTTGTTGTAGTTAATTGAATGGCCATCAATTAGCTGTTCCTATTTAGTATCTATCTACTTGAGAGAGAGTGCATATTTAGGTAATTGTTTGAACAACACCACTCCCAGAGTATAGATGAAAGTCATAACCGAGGGTTTAGAAGTTGGATTAGAAATAACGATACTTCGGGTGCAATCTAAAGTGAACTGTAAAGCTATATTGCTAGCGTAACTTGAGAGAGTGCATCTAGTAAATTATAATAATTACTTGAGAGAGATTTATGGTAGATAGAGTGTTCATGATTGATAGAGATAATTAATCAAAGTATGTCAAATATCTGAGAAGTAAGTTCACCAACGGGGAAAACCATAGCCTTAGACCTTTATCATAATTATTTAAAACACATTGTTAGTTATTACTATTGTTAGTAGAATTCATAAAACACCATCAATTTATATTCAAAACAAGTCTTGAGAGAATTGATTGAGTAAAATTTGTGTATTCTAAAGACTTGATTGATACGTAAATTCCATGTGGGATCGACTCTGGGCATAATATCCCGGATTATATTTGCAACGCCCGCTTAGTATTTTATTAGACATAGTTGAGCGTGATCAAATTTTGGCGCTGTTGCCGAGGAATAACGGTATTATCAATTGAGTTAGAAGAAATACAAAATTCTAAAATATAGTCAATTTTCTTTAAATTTTTGTCTTTACATTGAAAGTTTAACGTTTGCTAACGTGTTGCAGGTGCATGCCTAGAAACTCATCGAGGACTGGTGAAGTAGTTGAAGCCTTATCAGACCCCGAGAAAGTTTTCAAAGCCCTAAATCGGACCAACCGGAAAAGCAAACATCAACCACAAATTGAACAAATTGAAACCGAGATGGAAGATCCACACAACCGTAACAATAATGGGGATGATGTAGTAGACCCAGTCGCTCAATTAGGGGCAGAGGCTCCCTTATATGACTGGGCACAACCCACAACTGAGAATTTGTCCACCGCAATACTGGTCTCTCAGATTCAGGTCGAGTCCTTCCAGATAACAAATAATATGCTGCACTTATTGCAGAACAAAGGGCTATTCTCAGGGTCATACATCGAAGACCCCCAGCAGCATTTGAAAAACTTCCTGTCAATTTGCAAAACTCAGAGGCAGCCTAACGTCACTCAGGAGGCAGTAAAACTATTGTTGTTTCCATTCTCAGTGACTGGCGCTGCCTAGACTTGGCTAAACTCACTCCCCATCAATTCCATTACCACATGGGAGGAGTTAGTCAAATAGTTCGTGTACAAGTTTCATCCACCCAACAAGACAGCTCAACAAATTGATGAAATCTTGAGTTTCAGACAGAAACCAGTTGAAACACTGGAAGAGAAATGGGAACGATTTAAGGGGATGATGGTTATCTGTACACATCATGGTATTCCAGAGCAAATGTTAGGGAAGAATTTTTATATGGGTTTGGCTGATACTGTTAAAGCAAATGTTGATGCTTTGGCTAGTGGAGCATTCTTGAGCAAAACGTGGAGAGAGAGTTAAGTCTTACTTGATAAAATGGCACAGAATTCAGGATGGACAACAAGGAATGCATCCATTACTCCTGTAGTTCACTCAGTTCCATTCGATCTATCTAGTTATATTGCAGAGAATGTGGCCACCTTGATAACACAGATGAGTATACTTACCAAGAAGGTGGAGGAATCAGGACAAAAACAATAAGTACACATCGTAGACAAAACCAATGGGGGCTTATGCATATCATGCATTAGTCAACCACTTGATAACCACTGGAATGAAAAATGTGATAACCCTCCTTATCCAGAAAATATGAATTATGTGACAAATTATGAACTTAGAGAAAAGCGGGGGGGCAGAACTGGGGTCAAAAAGTTCAACCATATAGGCCACCTCACCAATAGCAGAATAGTGGAAATATGGGTGCCATGAGACCACAAGGCAATGCAGCACCATATCAGAGACCGCACGGTTATAACTATCAGAATCAGCAACAATCATACTACCCTCCTCAGCAACAACAGGGGGGAAAACAAGAAGATGGGTTCTCCAGGTTAGAAGCTATGATACAGCAGGTTATTGGGTCAAATGACAAGATCAGTGAAAGAGTAGATTCTCATGACTCAGCTATTAAAAATATCGAAATGCAGTTGGGGCACATTTCAAATGCAGTTAACAATCGTCCTCACGGAACTTTACCTGATGATACTAAGGTGAATCCAAGGGACTAGGGCCCAAAACAGTTAATGGCAGTGACCCTCCGCAATGGCAGAGACCTGGACCTAGAACAAGAAAGGACGCATGAAAGTAGACAAACAAACATATTGGTACAGGTACCTAATGAATTGATGACTCTATCCCATTGAGTAAGGGCACAGTGCAACTAGCTGAAGGAGAAGTTAATAAGCAAGGCGAAGCTGAGAATGAACTTGAGGAAATCCCAGAGCTAGCAATTGAGGTGGTGGTGACAAAGGAAAAATAACAGATAACAGAAAAGAAAAAAGCACCAGCTCCTTTCCCTCAAAGGCTAGCAAAATATCAGAAGGATGAGCAGTATAAGAAATTCCTGGACATGCTAAAACAGATACAGGTAAATATCCCATTGATTGGTGCATTGAAGGAAATGCCTGGCTATGCTAAAATGATGAAGGACTTAATGTCCAGAAAAATTGACTTCCAAGACGTGGCTACTGTCACTCTTACCCAGACTTGTAGTGGAGTGGTGACACGTCCTATTGTTGAAAAGTTGGCTGACCCAGGGAGTTTATCAATTCCTTGTACCATTGGCAACTTCGCGTTCGCCAAAGCCCTATGTGACTTGGGAGCCAGCATTAATCTGATGCCACTGGCTATATATAAAAGACTGGGGATTGGCAGAGCCAGACCTACTTCCATGCTGCTGCAACTTGCTGATAGGACGGTAAAGAGACCATCGGGTATTCTAGAAGATGTGTTAGTGCAAGTGGGGAAATTTGTATTCCCTGCTGACTTTGTGATCCTAGACTGTCGAGTAGATAACGAAATCCCCATAATCTTGGGAAGGCCATTTTTGGCCACAAGAAGAGCTCTCATCAGCTGTGAGACTGGTGAGCTTAAGATGAGGCTCAATGATGAAGAAATCACATTCAACGTGCAGAAGTCTATGAGGTGACCAAGTGAGTTTGCTAACTGCTCTCTTATTAATGATGTGAACTNAGCCAAGCCCTCAGTTGAAGTACCACCCAAGTTAGAGCTGAAGCCTTTACCAGCACACCTCAGGTATGCATTTCTTGGACCTAACTCTACATTACCGATTATTATATCATCTGGGTTGCTAGATGTGCAGGAACAACAACTATTACAAGTACTTTCTGAATGCAAGACTGCCATTGGCTGGATGATGGCAGACATCAAAGGGACCAGCCCAGCTTATTGCATGCATAAAATTTTTTTGGAAGAGGGGCACAGACCTTCTAGGGAACACCAAAGACGGTTAAACCCAAATATGAAGGAAGTGATAAAGAAAGAAGTAATAAAGTAGTTACATGCGAGAATCATTTTCCCTATCTCCGATAACATATGGGGTAGTCCAGTACAGTGTGTACCAAAGAAGGAGGGTATGACAGTCATAAGAAATGATAAAAACAAGTTGATATCCACTAGAACTATTACGGGTTGGAGAATATGCATGCATTATAGAAAGCTAAACCTTGCCACCCGCAAAGACCATTTCCCACTTCCCTTCATTGGTCAGATGCTCGATCGGTTAGCAGGGAAATCTCACTTCTCTTTCCTTGACGGGTATTCGGGGTTCAACCAGATTTCTATTGCCCTAGAGGATAGAGAAAAGACCTCTTTCACATGCCCATATGGGATATTTGCTTTCAGAAGAATGCCCTTTTGCCTCTGCAATGCACCTGCAACATTCCAACGGTGCATGATGGCCATTTTCACAGACATGGTGGAGGTTATTATGGAGGTATTCATGGAATTTATCAGTGGTGGGAAATTCGTTTGATGAATGCCTAGAAAATTTGAACCGTGTCCTAAAAAGGTGTATCGAAATGAACCTAGTGCTGAATTGGGAGAAGTGCCACTTTATGGTACAAGAGGGAATCGTCTTGGAACATTTGGTCTCAAGTAAAGTTATTCAAGTGGATAAAGCTAAGGTAGAAGTGATTGAAAAACTCCCTCCACCCACGCCAGTCAAAGCTATTTGTAGCTTCCTGGGACATGCTGGATTCTACCGCCGATTCATCAAGGACTTCTCCAAAATTGCCAACCCTCTTTGTAAGTTACTAGAGAAAGATAACCCATTTGTGTTTTCTGATGATTGCAGGGTAGCGTTTGAGAAGCTAAAGAAGCAGCTAGTCACTGCACCGGTTATAGTTGCCCCTGACTGGGAGCAACCATTCGAACTCATGTGTGACGAAAGTGACTATGTTGTAGGAGCCGTGTTGGGCTAGCAAAAAGATAAGGTAATGCACCCAATTTACTACGCAAGTAGGACATTGAGTGGAGCTCAGCTGAATTACACGGTAACAGAAAAAGAAATGTTGGCTGTAGTATTTGCATTTGACAAATTCAGGTTCAACCTGATCGGGTCAAAAGTGATCATGTACACTGATCACGCAGCCATTAGGTACTTGGTTGAGAAAAGAGAATTTAAGCCACGCCTAATTCGTTGGGTGCTGCTTTTGCAAGAGTTTGACTTGGAAATTCGTGACCGGAAGGGAACGGAGAATCAAGTAGCTGATCATTTATCACGCCTCGAAGGTGCTGAACAGGCACCTGAGGCTGAGGATATTCTGGAAACCTTTCCAGATGAGTAGCTGCTGGCCACAAATATGAGAGAGGTGCCATGGTATGCAGACATTGCTAATTACCTGGCATGCGACATTAATCCTTATGAGCTTTCCTATGTACAAAAGAAAAGATTTTACCGTGATAGCCGTAACTACTATTGGGATGAACCTTATTTGTTTAAAAGTTGCATAGATAACATGATCCGGAGGTGCGTCCCCGAGATAGAACAATATGCTATTTTGCAGGCTTGTCACGCAGCTCCTTATGGAGGACATTTCAGAGGAGTCCGAACAGCAGCTAAAGTGTTGGAGTCTGGGTTTTATCGTCCCACTGTGTTCAGAGATGCCCATCAATGGGTGAAAGGCTGCAATGAATGCCAAAGGACGGGGAACGTATCCCGTCGTCATGAAATGCCTATGAATCCAATACAAGAAGTAGAAGTGTTCGATGTTTGGGGGATAGATTTCATGGGTCCTTTTGTCAGCTCATACGGCAATAAGTATATACTTGTTGCTGTAGATTACATGTTGAAATGGGTAGAAGCGGCAGCATTCCCCACCAAT
>ML307510.1:0-32168 GCA_005239505.1 Nicotiana paniculata | reverse complement strand
CTAAAGTGTTGGAGGCCGGATTTTATTGGCCCACTGTGTTCAGAGATGCCCATCAATGGGTGAAAGGCTGCAATGAATGCCAAAGGACGGGGAACGTATCCCGTCGTCATGAAATGCCTATGAATCCAATACAAGAAGTAGAAGTGTTCGATGTTTGGGGGATAGATTTCATGGGTCCTTTTGTAAGCTCTTACGGCAATAAGTACATACTTGTTGCTGTTGATTACATGTCAAAATGGGTAGAGGCGGCAGCATTCCCCACCAATGATGCAAAAGTGGTGGTGGGGTTCTTAAAGAAGAACATATTCACCCGCTTTGGGACACCAAGGGCCATTATAAGTGATGGAGGCACGCATTTCTGCAATCGTGTTTTCGAAAAGTTTCTAGCTAAATATGACGTACGTCACAAGGTAGCAACCCCATATCACCCCCAAACTAGCGGACATGTTGAGGTATCAAACCGGGAAATAAAGAGTGTACTAACCAAAACAGTTAACGCCACAAGAACTGATTGGGCGAAGAAACTTGATGATTCCCTCTGGGCCTACAGAACCGCATATAAAACACCAATCAGTATTTCTCCACACAAGTTGGTATTTGGTAAGGCCTGTCACCTGCCCGTCGAACTAGAACATCGAGCCTGGTGGGCATTGAAGCAGCTGCATCTGGATTTCGATACTGCCGGAGAAAATCGGATCACAGAATAACAAGAATTAGAAGAATTCAGAAGCCAAGAATTTGAAAGCACTAGGTTGTATAAGGAACGAATGAAGAGACTTAATGATAAAAATATTGTGACCGGGATTTCACACCAGGAGACAAGGTATTATTGTATAATTCAAGATTAAGAATGTTTCCGGGTAAGCTCAAGTCCCGATGGTCTGGCCCGTTTAAAGTGGTCAATGTATTTCCTTATGGTGCTGTGGAGAATACTGCTGAAAATGAGTCTAATACCTTCAAGGTCAATGGACTTAGATTAAAAAATATGATGGAATAACTGAAGCCAATGTGCTGGCTATTGTGTACCTAGGTGAACCTAATACACCAGACAATCCTTAAATAGCTTTTATGCTACGTCATGCCGCGACGTTAAATCAGGCGCTTCATAGGAGGCAACCTATTGATTTGTTGTAATCGTCATGCCACGACATTAAATAAGGCGCTTGTTGGGAGGCAACCCAATGCGTAGTAAATCTTAGAATAGCTAGAAGTATTTACTGTAATTATAGGTACTAACGAGCTTGCAGGTGAATTCGGGTGAATAGAGGAGTGTTTTAGCATGACGGAAGGTGGGAACATAGCCGGGGTTAAGTCAGCCTTAAGCCCCAAGCGCTTGGCTAAATCCAGGGGATGGCTGGCGTTAAGAGCCAAACTCCTGACTAATGCCAGGGTAAGGCTAGCTTTTATGAGCTAAACGCCTGGCTAGCGCCAGGGTAGGGCTGGCGTTAAGTGTGCAACGCCTGGCTAATGCTAGGGGAGGCTGGCGTTATGGCTAAAACGCCTGGCTAACGCCAGGGTGCCCGATCTTTCAGATTAAAACGCACGACTAACGCCAGATAAGTTCACTTTTCCTATTTTTTCATCTCCCAACTCTCTCTCAAGCAATTTTCACTCCCAAGCACACACCTAACACTGATTATCTCTCATACCCACATCAAATCACATAGCTTGACACACTCATCTTCACTTCGTCAAAACACATCACCTTTAACACCCCATTAGCACCCACCACACACACAAGATCTGCACAGGTTAAAAACAAATTCGTGGTATACTTCATCTGGGTAACACACATCAATCCGTGACGTATGATTCTAGCCCTATACTTTATTCAATCGACTTTAAGCAAGTGAAAAGTGTATCCTTGATTTCATGATGAATTTTTTATGGGTTTATGAAGTTCTTGAAATATATTGTATGGTGTTATGCACCCCAAGTCCCGAAACCCTTTAGAAATGAGCTGAAATGGTGAAATTAAGTGGTATTATGAAACCCCAAAGTGATTTGGGAACATGAGGCAGTCCCTCAAGTCCATAAGAGCTCTCATGGAAATTGTACCAGCCAAGTGCTCGATGTAATGCCTCAATGGCAAGACATATCCCATTTGGAGCCCGAGTCTCCGGGGAAATACACCACTAGCGTCATACATCTTGAATTCCATGAAATTTTAAATGAAAAGTGGCTCACAAGAAGGTAATAGGTAGCAATGTGTGTCAATTGTCATTAACTTGCCAAGGTGAAGTCTTAGTAACCTTCGCACAGTGCGAAAACAGATAGTATATACTTTGTGACACTAATTCATTACTGATAAATTGTGCAGGTAAAACAATGTTACCCAGAAGAGCCACCGGCAAGGGAAAGGCCACATCTTCAGCCCCATCAAAAACCAAATCAAAACCCCACCAGATCAAAAGAAAGAAAAGGAGGAGGTTCTACTTCTAGCATGACTGGTGAGGAAGCAGTAGCTGTTGTGACTGCTATGAGGCAGCGACCCGTTGGTCAAAGGGAATATGGTGTCAACAGCATACCACCACACTCCAAGAAATGGTATGCTCGTTGCAAACCCAAGCATGTCCACCGGGAAGGAGCTATCGAAGAGGGTTCTCTTAGAACTAAATTACTGGCAATTTGGAGGAGCATCCATGAATTGGGTCTGGTATATGTGTTCAAACACCATGGAAACATCAACCTCAATTTAGTCCGGGAGTTCTATGCAGGGTTTGACCCTTAAGGACAAGGAAGAATTGGTTCCAATTTGTGGGCACTTGGTGGATTTTTCGGCCAAGGCCATATGTGATTTCTTAGGTGCACTAAATGTTCCGGTAGAGCCTCTAGAGCAATTTATCCTCCATCCTAACTATCGAGAAGTGAGGCATACACTTTGTGGGGTTGATTCCAAGGCTGCTTGGATTCGGGATAGATCTACTAATCGCCATAAAAGGTTTCCCAATAAGAAGATGAAGGTTGAAACACAGATATGGATGAAACTGATTAATGCACGGATACTACCGTGCACCCATGACACCTTAATCAGCCGAGAGATGATTTGTGTGCTCTACTTCTGCATGACTGCGCAGCAAGTGAATGTGGGCCACCTGATTCGCTATCAAATGGGGTTGGTGCGTGCCAAAAATAGAATTGATCGAATCCCTTTCCCGAATTTCCTTACTCAGTTCCTGTTAGATAGTAAGGTAGCGGTTGAGCCCGACTTTGACCACATTATTGATCAACAACTCACCCGGGACACTGACATAACTGGCTTAAGACTGAAAGAAGAGTTTTCACTGACCAATGCTGAGCGCTATGCCAGGGATGATAGCTTTATGGCCCATCTCTATGGGATTATGGATTTGCAGTTGTGCATAGGAGGTCGTCCGACGTCAGTTAATGAAAGGGACGAGTTGAATCATAGATACCCACTCAATGCTCATGCTCATCAGATGATAGGAGCAGGTGAGGGGTACAGGCTACCACATAATGAAGATATAAACACACCTGAAGATTCTGATGCGGAGCTAATGCGCTCGGATGAGGATGATAAGGGAGAAGATGAGTGTGAAGAGGAATGGAGAGCGTCCGATGATGAAGACGCTGAGTGACCAGGAAGTATCTTGCACCTTGTTTTACTTTGTGCTTTGTCTATATATGATGCACTGAGGACAGTGCATAAACTAAGTGTAAGGTGCTGTATATATATGTGTGTGTTGTGTGAATTGTGTTACCTGTTGAAATTGTGAAATTTGGTAGTGCAAATTTTATTTCGTTTATTCTTAGCTTCCATGTTCAGTGAAATGCTTGTAGNGACTCTTCCCGTCGATGGATCTCTTAGACAGTTCTCTTGAGGGAAGTAAGTCTAACAAAAATACCAAAAAGATTTTTGTTTTAGGTAGTGTAGTAATTTCCCCTTGGTTTTTCTTTAGACCACGGTTCTTTTCCAAGGGTTTTTAATTGAATCGGGTGTAGTTAGTTTTTAATTTTTGGGATAGTAACCACATGGTTGAGGGCATAATAGTAGCAATATCTCGAAACGTGCTAATGCCTTGAGAATAGTCAGTACTATGGTTGTGACGCTTAGGCTCAATATTTTGACTCCAGGATAAATACCTTTAATCAGGAATTCTTAAGATATGTTTAACTGCTTTGACTGGAGTGTCGTGATAGATCCGATCCTGAGTAAGTTATGTGCCAAGTGTGTGTGAGGTTTGTATGTTATTATGTGCATTGCATTTGATGTCTAGAACTTGCCCCGTGTGTGTGCAAAGCGAAATAGAAGTTTTGTTCAGTCTTGGAAGTGATATAGGCATTTCTTTGTTGAGCCAGCTATCTATATTTTACCCACCTAATTGTTATGTATCGTAGTTAACCCCGTTGAGCCTATAATCCTATTTCTTTGGCAATCACATTACAAGCCATACCCCTTTGTTTGAAACAATCATATATTTGAACCTTGTCAGCTCTCGTAAGCACCGGAAATGTTATGAAATATGGAAAAATTAAAGTGTGGGGTGTTAGGTTAGTTTTTGAGGGGAATAATTGAAATAAGGAGGAAGGTGCATTGTTTTGAAAAGTAAGAGTCACTTGAGAAAAAAAAAAGAGAAAGAAAGAAAAAAAAAATTTATAGTATGTGACAAGTGGTGACTCTTAATGTATTTGTGCTTAAAGAAGTACGGTGTAGTAACATTGATGTGAAGGTGGAGTTGGTTTAATATAAGTTTGAGGTTAAAAAGCTAAAGTATGTGTATTAAAGTGCTTAGGGAAGTGTAGCCATTCTTATATCTAAACGTATCCTACCCGTCTCGCAGCCTATATTACAACCAAATAAAAAGTCCTAATTGATCCTAGACTGAATGAGCTCAATTAGTAGAGTAGTACACTACGGGCAAGCCTATGGTGCATCTTTTGTGGCATATGAATGTTATTTCTAAGAGTGAGTGAATTCTTTCTATCTTGAGTTCCTACGTTCTTAAATTTCATTGTGTGTGGAACTAACTCTTGGATTTGGTGAGGGCACATGATTTACGAAGGAAAGGTAATGTTGTTGACCTCTAAGTTAGAGTAGTGAGTATATTATGAATAAAGCATGGTATATGTGAGTCGACGATTGAGGCACGGATGTCACACCTTTGTGCTTGAAATGTTTTAAAAATTCTTGGTATAACATGTTAAGGGATTTGTTTAATAAGTTGTGTACATGAGTGTAGTTGATTGCTCTAGGACAAGCAAAGGTTAAGTGTGGGGTGTTGATGTGTGGCTAGAATTTATGGTTTAACATGTTATATGCCGTACATTTTATGAGCGTTGATGATAAAAATACACTTTTTATGTGCCTAATTGGGTTTATTTTATGTGTAGGTGAATTGGAGATGGAAACCGAGATAAAGAGATGTATGACCGTCGAAAATACGCTCAAAAGTCGAAAAGGAGTGACCCGGGCTATAGCCGGGCGTTTGGCTCTTAAAGCCAGGCCTTCCCTGGCGTTAATGGGGAGTTTGGCTCCTAAAACCAGGGTCACCCTGGCGTTAGTGGGGCGTTAGAGCCCAAACGCCAGGACTGCCCTAGCGATAAGGGGGCGTTTGGAGCATAGCGCCTGGGTTCCTGTCCGGTCAATTCCGAGTTTTGAAGATTTTAAGTGTTTTCCGGTTGGAATAGGAGTCCCTTACACGTTTAGGGAATATCCTAAACATATAAATAGACCCAAGAACCCAACTTTGAGAAGGAGAGAAGCCATTGAAGAAAAGAACAACGTGTGGATTACTGCAAACATTGATTTTCATAGCTTTTACTTACTATTTTGTAATTCAATTATGCAAGTTATTTTAGAACTGGTTCTTTTGAATATGAGTAGCTAAGTTTCTTAATCTAGGGTTTTGGTGGAACCCGTTGGGGGATAAACTTATGGTGATATTAATATAGTTTGGTTGATTGTTCATCTCTATTTGTTCAACTACGTTCTTGTTGTAGTTAATTGAATGGCCATCAATTAGCTGTGCCTATTTAGTATGTATCTACTTGAGAGAGAGTGCATATTTAGGTAATTGTTTGAACAACACCACTCCCAGAGTATAGACGAAAGTCATAACCGAGGGTTTAGAGGTTGGATTAGAAATAACGATACCTCGGGTGCAATCTAAAGTGAACTGTAATGCAATCTAGCTAGCGTAACTTGAGAGAGTGCGTCTAGTAAATTATCATAATTACTTGAGAGATATTTATGGTAGATAGAGTGTTCATGATTGATAGAGATAATTAATCAAAGTATATGAAATATCTGAGAAGTAAGTTCACCAACGGGGGAAACCATAGCCTTAAACCTTTATCATAATTATTTACAACACATTGTTAGTTATTATTATTGTTAGTAGAATTCGTAAAACATCATCAATTTATATTCAAACAAGTCTTGAGAGAATTGATTGAGTAAAAGTTGCGTATTCTAAAGACTTGGTTGATACGTAAATTCCCTGTGGGATCGACTCTGGGAATAAAACCCCGGATTATATTTGCAACGCCCTCTTAGTCTTTTATTAGACATAGTTTAGCGTGATCAGGTACCTGAGCTGCATCTACGGTCCCGCACCTGCGGTCTCCCAGCCGCACCTCTAAACCCAGCCGGCCATGGGAAAATCCACACATGCACAACCCCTTATCGCACCTGCGTGTCCGCACCTGCGGCTGCCCTTCCGCAGGTGCGAGATACCAGAACCAGCAACATCAGTTATAGGCTTAAGTCAAAAAACTTTCCGTTTAAGCATCCGAAACCCACCCGATGCCCCCGAGACCTCAACCAAAACCACCAACCAGTCCTAATACCTCATTCGAACTTAGTATAGCCTTCAAACCATATCACAAGTCACAAATGGCAATACGATGCCGAAACACGTCAAAACTATACATGGATTCAAGCCTAAAAACTTAGAAATTTTCTAAAATCCACAACGATGCCGAAACACATCAAAACTAGCCCGAATGACCTGAAATTTGACTCACAAGTCACAAATGGCACTACAGAACTACAGCCTATCTCGGAATCCCATTCCGAGCCCGATATCAAAATTTCACCTATCAGCCAAAATCGCCGAAATTCTAACTTTCGGCAATTCAAGCCTAACTCTACTACAGACCTCAAAACTACATTTCGGACGTGCTCCTAACTCCAAAATCACTCAACAGAGCTAACGGAGTCGACAAATCTCCATTCCGGACCCATCTTCACACAGTTCCACCACGGTCCGATTTCTAAGTCTTAATACATAATTAGGGACGAAGTGTCCCAAAACTCTCTGAATTTCATAGCTAATCACTCCGGAAATCCCCAAAGACAGAAACAAATATGGGGAAAGTAGTTATTATGGGATCGAGGCTTTAACTCTAAAAGCGACCGTCCGGATCGTTACATTGTCACCTTTACGTGTCATTGAGCATCAAATTGATTTTGTGCCTGGATCACAAATCCCTAATAGACCTGCTTATAGGAGTAATCCAGAAGACACAAAAGAGCTTTAAAGGCAAGTCGAGGAGTTGCTTGAGTAAGGCTTTATGAGAGAGAGAATGAGACCTTGCCTTGTTCCTTTCCTATTGGTACCCAAAAAGGATGGAACTTGTAGGATGTGCGTGGATTGTAGAGTAATCAACAAGATAACGGTAAATTATTTCCATCCTATTCCTCGGCTTGATGACATATTGGATCACGTACACAGATCTAAAATATTTTGCATAATTGATCTAAATTATGGTTACCATCAGATTCAAATAAATCTTGGAGATGAATGAAAACTTTGTTGTGGTGTACTTTGTTGATATCTTGATATTTTCTAACACTTTAAAAGAGCATGTAGAACACCTAAAACAAGTTTTTGAAGTTCTTAAAAAACAACTTTTATTTTATAATCTTAAAAGGTGTACTTTTTGTGTGCATCATTTGATTTTCTTGGGTTTTGTAGTTAGTTCTAAATGAGTTGAGGTGGATGAAGATAAAATCAAAGCAATAAATGAATGGCCTAAGCCTAAGAGTGTAACTGAAGTTAGGACTATCATGGACTTGCTAGTTTTTATTGGAGGCTTGTGAGAGACTTTAGTACCACTGTTTTTCCTTTAACTCAAGTTATTAAAAAAGATAAGTTTTTACATGGGTAAAAGAAAGAGATTATGCTTTTAAATTTTTGAAAGAAAATTTGTGTTCTGGTCCATTGTTATAGTTGCTTAATTTTTCTAAATCTTTCGATATTGAATGTGATAGTTTTGGCAAAGGAATAGGTGCGGTTTTGATGCAAGATTCTAAACATATTGCCTACTTTAGTTAGAATTTGAGTGGAGTCACATTGAAATATTCCACTTATGACAAGCTGAGGGATGCTAAGTTTTTGAGCCACTTTTGGAATATATTTTTGGGGGAGTAAGGCACTAAATTGTTATTTTCTACTTCGTGTCATCCACAAATTGATAGAAAAACTGAAGTAGTTAATAGAACTTTAGGAAAAAAGTTGAGAGATTTAGTGAAAGGTAAATTAACTTCTTGGAAAGATCACATACCTATGATTGAATTTGCTTACAATAGAATAATCCATTCTTCTGCAGGTATGTCTCGTTTTGAGGGTTTTATGGTTTTAATCCCCTTACTCCCCTTGATTTATTACCATTGCCTACTAATAATATTGATAATCTCTATGATAGGTCAAAGGTTGAGATGATAAAAAATTTCATGAGCAAACAAGGATTGCAATTGAGAAGAAAAATGAGCAAACTACCTTGTGAAAGAATAAGGGACGAAATCAAATTATTTATAAAGTTGGAGATTTAGGTTGGGTTCATCAGAAAGGAGAGATTTCCTTCCAAAAGGAAGTCAAAGTTGCATCCTAGAGGATATGGCCCATTTCAAGTCCTTGAAAGGATTAGAGACAAGGCTTACAAGTTGGACCTTCCTGATGAATTTGAAGTAAGTGCTACATTCAATGTTGCTGACTAGTCTTTGTTTGATGTAGGATCGAAGTTGGGGACAATTTATTATCAAGAAGAGGGGAATGATAGCATCAAGGATAAGGATAAAGTATTGGAAGCTCCAATAAGGCCATTTACAAGATTTCAAGCTGAAGAATTGCAGACTAAGATTGTTGGATTTTAATGGAAAATAAAGAAGCTTTTAATTGTTGAGGAAGAGCTCAAGCCCAACGAAGATCAAATATCCAAGCTTTACAACTATTTGGTTGCCCAAATTGAAGTCCAATAGTAGGAAGATTGCGTCATAAAATCAGCCCTTGAAGTCCACCAAAAGGGAACCCAGAAGGGCACAAATTGAGCTTAAAAAAGGTCGAAAAGGGGGTGTTTCAAAATGAGTCCAATTCTAATCCAAACCAACGGCCTAAACTAGTATTTTTAAGGCCCAAATCTTCCCCAAAGGGATTTGGCCGCCCCAAAGGGATTTGGCCGCCCATCCTCTTAATTTTATTAGTTTTTTTGGCTTTCTAGTATTTAGCTTAGCCTCCAAGTTAGGATTTTATTTTATTATTCAAGAATAATATTTTAGGGTCTTTTATGCCTTGGAAACCACCCTACCTAGTTTTAAGAACTTCTTACACCTATAAATAAGAGTTCTTTTCATTCATGATGGTACTTCATCATTGACTAATAATATTATACTTGAGAGTTTTTTTTAACCCTTGCTACTTATGCTTTTATATTTATCTTTCAACAATTTCTAGTTCATATTTCAAGGTAGTAAGATAAGTTATTTATTGTGATATCATTGGTTCCTTTGTGGTATTCTTAGAAGGCGATTAATACTAGTTATTAATTATTGTCTCATGTTACTTGTAAAGCGGTCAAGATGCGAATCTATTATTTTGATCTATTTTAAGTAAAGGCGTTAGATTTCTTCCATAAATAAAAAACATTGTTGCTTGAATCTTGTCAAGACTATAGAACTTGTGTTCTTAGGAATTCATGGAATTCATTCCCTAAATTTTCCCATATCTTTTATTTTCTGCACATTACTTCTAGTCGTTCAATTTCTTGTGGTTACTGCTTTTGTATTTACTTCTCAAATTCTTTCTCCTATTTGGATTCTCCACCTTGTTGTTATCAGAGTTTTTGCTAGACTCAGTGAAATTCCTGGGCCACATGGTTTCAAGGGAGGGGATTAAGGCAGATCCGAAGAATATTGAGTCACTTCCAGATTTAGAGGCACTATCTTTGCGGCGTGCCTTGTGAGGTGTTCAGATATCACATGAGTCTCTAGCACTTATTCAAGCAAAAGTATATGAACTTGAGGAAACGGAAATGGTTAGAGCTACTAAAGGACTATGATATCACCAATCGTTATCACTCGAGGAAAGCTAATGTGGTGGCTGGTGCTTTGAGTAAGAAGGCTGAGAGCATGGGGAGTTTTCTTATATTCTAGTTAGGGAGAGACCGTTAGCTTTGGATGTTTAGTGTCACGACCCAAACCCATGGGTTGCGACGGGAACCCGGTGCCTTACTCAACCGAGTACCAACATAACGTAACTTTTCATGTCATACTATCATAGATAACTGAGCCGGAAGGATTCCCTGATATAATTAGAATACCACATGTAATACAAACTTATACATAAGTCATACGGGCCTATAAGACGAAAATAACCACTCGTACACCGAACATAGGCTGACAAGGCCATACAATCTTTTACGTACATGAAATCTTTCTACAAGCCTCTAATAATACATAATTTTCATAAAGGTCAGGACAGAGTCCCGCCATACCAAACAATACACGTCTAAATCATACTAACCAAGCAAGCAACCCTGAAGCAAATAGAGCGCACTAACATCTTCCGCTAAGTTGATAGCCTACTTGGAGGGCTCTCAACCTGTCTATCGGGACCTGCGGGCATGAAACATAGCATCCTTAGGCAAAAGAGATGTTATTACAAATAATGTACCGAGTATGTAAGGAATTAAAATCAGTAAATAATAGACATGAGAGAAACATGGAGTAAAAGACTCGACATGTACGTTTGCATAGCTCTGTGAATCATTTTATTTCTATAATGTCATGAATATGTGTATAAATGTCATATCATGCATAGGTATATGCTTTCATAACATCATCAAGCCTCTGAGGGCATCCCATCATATCATTTCGACCATTGTGGGCAAATCATCAACGTATACCAGCTAATCAAGTGTTGGTGCGTATACAGCGCCGTAACCTTTTTCCAATATCTCATATAAATATTATATATATATATATATATACACACACACACGTATATAACACCATCTGGTCATCAGTCAATGCACATGTATAAATGCATGAAATGCATAAGAAATACGTTAATAAGGTTTTCTCGGAATGCCATAAAAATCAATATGCCTTTCGGATAAACTTTATCAAATACGTATTTTTCCGAGACCCATGAACAAAATATATAATAATAATTCACATGGTGAATCAAGAATATAGACACCCCTAGTATCTCTATGAATAGAGTCATTTATGAAAGTTGCGTATTTTACTCGTTTCATTTGTATTATTTGGATCTTGCCAAAAAGAAAGAAGGGATGGCCTTAACATACCTGGAGTAGAAAAAATTCGTATGAATTTCCAAATCCCCTCACCTTCATCCTTGGCTTTGCCTTTCTGTATAATTACCTTACCAAGTGAAGTTTGGTATTAATTCAAGATATGTGAGTATCATTCTTGTCTTAGCATTCCATATGTCTCCATTACCAAATGAAGTTTAGTATTAATTCAAGAGGAGTGACCGTATGTCTCCATTACCAAATGGAGTTTGGTATTAATTTAAGAGGAGTGTGATAAGTGTAGGGATAAGAATTATGACTTCTCTTTCTATGTGTTTGCAAGGAGTGTCTTAGAATATTCCATGTATCCTCTTAATTGATTGTCCAAATCCATGTTATTATCAAATCCTCCACCTGCTGCCACGTTTTTGCTTTAGTATTTATCCAAATACTTCAATTAATTCACCACTAATTATTAATTAACTAGGTAATGTCTCATTACCCAATAATTAATTAATTACCTACATAATTAATAATTATTTCTACTTACTTAAAATACTAGTCACATCTCACATACCTTTTACACCTTACTATCATGGTCAGGTGGTACCTTGTATAGCACTAGTCCATAAATACCGAGTATTTTAGCTCGGGCCATATTTTATCTCAAATTGCCAAACTTCAACGAAATTTATTTTCTTTGATTTGCTTACCCATAACCTTCAAGAATTTACTTATCACTTGTTTGAAATAGCATCACTTATAATCCCAAGATAATCTCATTCCCAAACTTATATTTCTTAACTTACGACGAAACTTTAACGTACTAAAAATGCGAGATGTAACATCTCATTTCCGAGCTTTTTTCAATTTACTTATGGCGTACTTCCACATACGAAAACATGGGGTGTAACATTATTCCCCCTTTGGAACATTCGTCCTCGAATGTTGGCTGATGCACTTATCATTTTCATCACTTATGGATCTTATGAATACTTTAGTACTCTCCTTGTCATCTTAGGAAACTGTGTTGTGAATAAATCCAAAGGCCAGGGCATTCCCTCCTTTAGGCATCTTTCCCACACTATGACTTGTGATCGAAATATCTCCAATCTCGTAACTATTTCTACCTTTTATCATGCAGTCTCTATGATACTGACCTTGTAAGTGTGCCTATGCGACTCTTCTCTCTTTTTTCCTTCAGCTTTTAGCCAATCTCTAGGCCTTACTTTGTAAACATATACAGAGCTTAACAAGATGTGTCTCTGGGCGTCTATAGTTATACTAAAGTTCTTTGCTCGGTACTTTGTAGAACTTGCGAATATTGCTATATCTTATTTCATAGACATGGTTATCTATTTGTATGACTTTACTGCATTTACGTAGGTCATACTTAACCATAACTCTTACTTCTATTTATCGTTACTGAGGTCTGCAACCACCTCCAGGTTACTTTCGTTCCTTATCTTTAAGACTAATGGTCTAATCTCATCTCATATTTGTAACTTTTATCCATCCATTGTTGATTCATCTCAATATTGATCTATAATCTACCACTGATAACTTGAAACTTCTTATGTAATCACTTGGGCTGATGTCTCATCGAGGAACCTTTGAAATGATTAGACTGATCCACCAAAGGGGGATACTCATGCTTCCATAATCGTATTCTATAGCATCCCAAATGTCATCCTTCATCTATCGCCATCACACCTTTAATCCATACCATTCATGAAATCCTCTTCCATTCATTACTCAATCGAAGGACAAAT
Organism: Nicotiana paniculata; assembly: GCA_005239505.1. Lineage (NCBI taxonomy): Eukaryota > Viridiplantae > Streptophyta > Magnoliopsida > Solanales > Solanaceae > Nicotiana > Nicotiana paniculata. The sequence goes on along the minus strand of ML307510.1, from coordinate 18,900 downwards.
GCCATCCTTCATCTATCGCAATCACACCTTTATTTCATTACCAGGGCAACATTCCATTTCTTCTAAATGCTACTAGTCTTAGACTATTTTGAGTTTATTTAAGCCGTCAGCTCATACTGTTTTCATGGGCTTAATCCTGAGGACTTATCTTCGTCACCTTCTCACTTGCCCTTTCTTATCCTTATTCCTGACTTCCTAAAACCTTGTCACTTTACCATACTTTTTCTTGCGACTTACACATTTCTATTTATATTACTTGCAACCTTCCTTCCACTTGCTTGCCCCATAGATTTCCTTATATTATTCTTGAATATTAAGCGAGAGATCACATCGTCTCTAACTCTTCCTTACTCTCTTGACTAGGCCTCTCGATACCTAGAAAACATAGGCTATAAGATATGCCACTAACGTCGCCGTTATTATTCTTGGATACTGACTCCTAGCGCCTCTAGCCTTTTGTCCGAAGTACAGACTATTCACAACCTTTTGTATTTGAGTATCTCGTACGTTGTTACCTTTACCTTACTTACCTTAAAATCTCACATCACATCTTCTATTTCTTCCATGACCTCTTTTCCATATAGGTATAATTCACATCCACAACTTGAATTTTTATTGTAATACTTGCACCTCTTTACATGATTTGGTGAAAGCTTCATACTGACTTCTTATGAAGCTGGTACATTTCTAACTGGCTTTATCGTACAACAATTGTAGAATATGGTTGTTGTACTATCTCTCTTTTACCTTTGATATCAAGAGTTGTAGAATATAGTTGTTGTACTATCTCTCTGGTACCTCTGATGTTAAGAGTGATTCTGTAATGTTCTTAATCATGATGTCTATAACTTTCTGTGTCCCATAATCAGACTCCTTAATTAATTAGTTGATGTAACTCTTTAGTTTTCTCTTTTCTCTGATCAGCCTTTGTGTAGGCTTAAGCTATCTTCTGATCTGCGGCTCATGAAATTTAGCTATTATTTTAGCCTTTCATGGATGCTGTGGAAAACCATGATACAATATTGTAATGATTCAATCCTTTGTATATGACCTGGACATAATTCCTTCTTTTAACTCATACCAGAGTTTTCTATGGCTAATAATTCATTTCAGCTTTTTTCAAACGTAAGCTATTGCTTTTCTTGGTCTTTTTCCCCCTTGTTGTGTGCATACTTAGCTTACCTGAGTTCTCACGACTCATATGGTCTCGAATATTACTTTTGGTTTGACTCCCCGCTCATTAGCCATGATCGGTGTCACTTTCTTTTGTAGTGCATAAGTTTTGTAGTGGAACTGTTCTTACAAAACCATTTCCTCTTTAGGTCACTGTGCTTTGGTTCAAACCTTCTTCCTTATTTTCTCAGCTAGTCTTTCATTGTAGTACTTAGGGAAGACCTTCTGACTCTTGTAAAGCTGCGAGCTTATTACATCGCATACCCGATAGAATTCTTGATGTTCGTACTCACCTAACATTATCCGTAGTTCTTACCTCCACTCCCTTGTGCTTGTAGTATTGCTTCTGAACTGATATTTAGACTGCTTCCCAGTAGCACTCTATTTTATTTCCATAACATTCATATAATACCTTTAACTACCCTAACTCCTATTTGAATATTTCTAAAGGGTCACAATGTCATATTTGCGAGATTGAATTCCCCATGTTGGGGTTCACTTTTTTTATCTTGCATGAACTATTGATTTGTTTGTATCCTCTTATCTAGCCATAACTAGGAACTTCCTGAATCAACTACTAACTACTCGTTGGCCCATTCTCATATCAATATTCTAAGTAATCTTTCTTGGGTTATTTCCTCTGTCTTAACTTATCTCTCACACTTTCTCCTTATTAATCAATGACATCTCGGGTAAGAACCCTTACTTCGTTTCCTTGACATCGTGTTTGTATAATGCTCTGGTATCATAGCATATCTGTAGGCTTTGAATAAGTGCAATCTCATCCCTTTTTCATTTTATTGCATCCTTTTTTTACCATTCCATAATTACTAGAACCACTTAATTCCGACTTGATGCCACATCACTCCATATTCTCCCATTTAGGGAAGTATTAATATTTAGCGCTATGACGATCTACCTATAGATGCTTTACCTCTTCATCATTGGTGTAACGACCCGGTCGGTCATTTTAAGAATTAACACCCCGATCCCCTATTTACCATTTTTCCCATGTCTATTTATGTTATTGGAACATGTCGATGTGTTGAGTGATGAAATCCGATGTGATTTTGGACACATAGTCCATAAATGTGGATTTTAGCTTTAGAAATATGGCGGTAGCTAGATATGTGTAAAGACAGATCCGGAATGGGATTCCGTCAACTCCGTTAGCTCCATTGGGTGATTTTGGGGTTAGAAGAGTACTTAGAATGTGTTTTCGAGGTAGGTTGTAGATTTAGGCTTGAATTGGCGACAGTTAGAATTTCGGCGATTTCGGCCGATAGGTGAGATTTTGATATCATAATCGGAATGGATTTCCAAAAGTGAAAACAGATCCGTAATGTCGTTTATGACTTGTGTGCAAAAATTGAGGTCATTCGGATGAGTTTAGACGTGTTTCAGCATCAGATGTGAATTCTGGAATTTTCCTAAGTTCTTAGGCTTGAATCTGTGCATAAATGATGATTTTGATATTATGAGATGTGTTTTTAATGCTCAACCAAGTTTGAATGAGGTATTAGGGTTGGTTGGTAGATTTGGTTAAGGTCCCGGGGGCATCGGGTGGGTTTCGGGTGCCCAAACGGGCATATTTGTCCTAAGTCCTTTTGCTGGGTTTTTTCTGGTTTTACAATAGCACGTAAGAGTTCTCCGCGATCGCGTAGTGTTAGATGGGGGTGGTCATAATTTGTGCTTCTCGATCATAGAAGTCCAGCCGCGATCGCAGTGTTCTGGTCAGTTGGTCTACGCGATCACACGCCCAGGATCGCGATCGCGTAAGGTATCCTAAGGCTGGGGGAAGTGCAGTGTTTTGCTCTACGCGGTCGCGTGGCCTCAGACACGATCGTGTTGCTGTAGGGTCAGAAGGTCCACGATTGCAGACCTTTAATCGCGATCGCGATGAAGGATTTCCAGGCGTGTTTCATTACTCTCCACGATCGCGACTCATTGTACGCGATCGCGTAAGGCAAATGCCTGGGCAGAATATTAAAACCCCAAATCCGAGGGTTTATGCCATTTTAATATTTTCGAATTTGAGAGCTCGGGAAGGGCGATTTCTGAAGATTTTTGCACCTGGGTAACTTGGTTAAGTTATTTCTATCCCTTATAGATCATATTCCATGATTCCAATCTTAAATTCAACCCTTAATTTCGAAAATTAGAGGAAAAAAATGGGATGAACTTCATAGACCGAATTATTGAGTTTTGGTTGGGTATTCGACCTCCGATTTCTGAGATTCTTATATGGCTAGACTCATGAGTGAATGGGTGTCCGGAAAATATACATTTTACCCGAATCCGAGACATGGGCCCGAGGGGCGTTTTGGTCAAAGTTTTTGATTTCGCGTGTTAGCTTCGAATTTATTAGTTATTTTGATTTCTTGAAATGATATTTACATTACACAATCGAATTGATTAGATTTGGTCCACCCGGAGTTGGATACTCGTGGTAAGACTGTGATTAATGGCTGATTAGCACAGTCGAGGTAAGTGGCTTGCCTAACTATATGTTGGGGAAATTTCCTTAGGCATTTATAACTGATTTTTGACATGAAAACCCCGTGTACTTGAGGTGACGAGTACGTGCATGGGATATTTCTCACTAATTCCATTGTTTCCTTCTATGACATACTTCATCTTAAATTCCTATTATTTCTGTTATTGGTTTAACTGAGTAGCGACTTAAGATTTTATCAAGTCCAACGATTTTACCTGATTCTTCACTCGTTACTATTATTTGAAACTGGGTTAAGTACCTTCCTCTATATTTGCCAAATGTTTTCCCAAACTTCTGAATTACGCTATATCTGATATACATCTCGCATTACATATTTACTTTGGGACTGCGGACTATGACCTGATACTTTCCTTTGCATTGCAATGCATATTTATATTGGGATTGCAGGCTATGACCTGAGACTTTCCCTTGTATTTCATTGCATATTTATATTGGGACTGCGGGCTATGACCTGAGACTTTCCCTTGTATTTCATTGCATATTTATATTGGGACTGCGGGCTATGACCTGAGACTTTTCCTTGCATTGCATTGCATATTTACTTGGGACTGCGGGCTATAACCTGAGACTTTCCCTTGCGTTGCATTGCATATTTACATTGGGACTGTGGGATATGACCTGAGACTTTCCCTCGCATTGCATCGCATATTTACATTGGGACTGCGCGTCGAGACCTGAGAATTTCCCCTGTATTGCATTGTACGACTATCTACTGATTTATATGATGTGTAGAACTGAGATTTGCTACTTCGTCCTTTCCAGTTCACTTTACTTCCTGTTAATTATTACTGTTTTTTCTTATATGAATTATATTTGTTATTTTTGCAAACTCAGTAGAGCCATAACCTGACCTCGTCACTACTTGACTGGGGTTAGGTTTGGCACTTACTGGGTACCGAATGTGGAGCACTCACGCCCTTCTGCGCATGTTTTCTCATGTGCAGACCCAGGTTCAAGCGCACCGTTCCGGAGTCAGTAGAGTAGCAGATCTTCGGGAGACTTTGAGGTATTTCTGCAGCGTTCGTAGAGCTGCTGGGTCCCGGTCAACTGTCAGCAGGTCAAATGCGAGCATCAGAGACCGGGAGGGTTACTTCAGCGGATTGAGCTTCCAGAGTGAAAGTGGAAGCGGATCACCATGGACTTTGTGGTTGGAATTCCTTGGACTTTGAGGAAGCATGACGCTATTTGGGTGATTGTCGACCGGCTGACCAAATCAGCCCATTGTATTTCGGTACTGACTATATATTCATCGGAGAGGTTGGCTGAGATTTATATCAGAGAGATTGTTCGCCTCCACGGTATTCCAGTATCTATCATTTCAGACAGAGGTACACAGTTCACTTCAAGGTTCTAGAGAGCCGTTCAGCAGGAGTTAGGCACCAGGGTAGAGTTTAGCATAGCTTTTCACCCTAAGATGGACGGGCAGTCTGAGCGTACGATTCAGATCCTCGAGGATATGCTCTGTTCCTATGTGATGGATTTTGGAGGGTCATGGGATCGATTCTTGCCTCTTGCAGAGTTTGCTTAAAACAACAGCTTCCAGTCCAACATTCAGATGGCGTCATATGAGGAATTGTATGGTAGGCGGTATAGGTCTCCCGTGGGATGGTTTGAGCCGGGCAAGGCCCGATTGTTGGGTACAGACTTGGTTCGGGATGCCCTGGACAAGGTGAAGGTGATTCAGGAGAGACTTCGCGCAGCTCAGTCCAGGCAGAAGAGCTATGCGGATCAAAAGGTTCGGGACTTAGCATTTATGGCTGGTGATCGGGTTTTTCTTCGGGTATCGCCTATGAATGGCGTCATGAGGTTTGGGAAGAAGGCCAAGCTGAGTCCGAGATTTATTGGCCCTTTTGAGGTGTTGCGACGTGTTAGGGAAGTTGCTTATGAGCTAACCCTGCCTCCCAGCTTAGCAGGGGTTCATTCGGTGTTTCATGTCTCCATGCTCCGGAAGTATCACGGTGACCTGACTCATGTCTTGGATTTCAGCTTAGTCCAATTGGACAAGGATCTATCATATGTTGAGGAGCCTGTAGCTATATTGGACAGGCAGGTCAGAAAGCTCAGGTCAAAGGATATTGTGTCAGTAAAGGTTCAGTGGACGGGTTAGCCAGTCGAGGAGGTGACTTGGGAGACCGAGTAGGATATGTGGAGTCAGTACCCTCATCTTTTTCCAGCTCCAGGTATGTTTCTATGCTCGTTCGAGGACGAACGATTTTCTTAAGAGGGGGAGGATGTAACGACCCGGTCGGTCGTTTTAAGAATAAACGCCCTGATTCCATATTCACCGTTTCTCCCATGTCTATTTATGTTATTGGAACCTGTCGGTGCATTGAGTAATGAAATCCGGGGTGATTTTGGACACATAGTCCATAAATGTGGATTTTAGCTTTAGAAATCTGGCCGTAGCTTGAGCTGTGTGAAGAAGGATCCGGAATGGGATTTCGTCGACTCTGTTAGCTCCGTCAGGTGATTTCGGGCTTAGGAGCGTGCTAGGAATGTCTTTTCGAGGTCGGTTGTGGATTTAGGCTTGAATTGACAAAAGTTAGATTTTCGGTTATTTCGGCCGATAGGTGAGATTTTGATATCGGACTCGCAATGGATTTCCGAAAGTGACAGCTGGTCCGTAATGTCGTTTATGACCTGTGTGGAACATTTGAGGTCATTCAGATGAGTTTAGACGTGTTTCGGCGTCGGATGTGAAATCTGGAATTTTCCTAACTTCTTAGGCTTGAATCTATGCATAAACGATGATTTTGATGTTATGAGATGTGTTTTTAAGGCTCGACCAAGTTTGAATGAGGTATTAGGGCTGGTTGCTAGATTTGGTTGAGGTCCCCGGGGCCTCAGGTGGGTTTCGGGTGCCCAAATGGGCATATTTGGCCTAAGTCCTTTTCCTGGTTTTTTTCTTGTTTTACAGCAGCAGGTAAGTGTTCTCTGCGATCGCGTGAATCAGTCCGCGATCCCGTAGTGTTAGACAGGGGTGGTAAGAAATTTTTGCTTCACGATCGCAGAAGTCCAGCTGCGATCGCAGTGTTCAGTTCAGTTGGTCTACCCGATCGCACGCCCAGGATCGCGATCGCATAAGGTATCCTAAAGCTGGAGGAGGTGTAGTGTTTTGCTCTACGCGGTCGCGTGGCCTCAGACGCGATCGCATTGCTATAAGGTCAGAAGGTCCGCGATCGCAGACCTTTAATCACGATCGCGATGATGGATTTCCAGGCGCGTGTTTCATTACTCTCTGCGATCGCGACTCATTGTACGCGATTGCATAAGGCAAATGCCTAGGCAGAATATTAAAACCCCAAATCCGAGGGTTTATGCAATTTTCATATTTTCGAATTTGAGAGCTCGGGAAGGGCGATTTCTGAAGATTTGTGCACCTAGGTAACTTGGGTAAGTGATTTCTATCCCTTATAGATCATATTCCATGATTCCAATCTTAAATTCAACCCTTAATTTCGAAAATTAGAGGAAAAAATGGGATGAACTTCATAGACCGAATTATTGAGTTCTGGCTGCGTATTTGACCTCCGACTTGAGAGATTCTTATATAGCTAGACTCGTGAGTGAATGGGTGTCTGGAAATATAAATTTTACCCGATTCCAAGACGTGGGCCCGAGGGGCATTTTTGTCAAAATTTCTGATTTCGCATGTTAGCTTCAAATTTATTAGTTATTTTGATTTCTTGAAATGATATTTACATTATGCAATCGAATTGAATAGATTTGGGCCACCCGGAGTTGGATACTCATGGCAAGAGCGTGATTATTGGTTGATTAGCACAATCGAGGTAAGTGGCTTGCCTAACCCTGTGTTGGGGAAATTCCCTTAGGCATTTATAATTGATTTTTGACATGAAAACCCCGTGTACTTGAGGTGACGAGTACGTGCACGGGATATTTCTCACTAATTCCATTGTTTCCTTCTATGACATACTTCATCTTAAATTCTTATTATTTATGTTATTGGTTTAACTGAGTAGCGACTTAAGATTTTATCAAGTCCAACGAGTTTACCTGATTTTTCACTCGTTACTATTATTTGAAACTGGGTTAAGTACCTTCCTCTATATTTTCCAATTGTTTTCCCAAACTTTTGAATTACGCTATATCTGATATACATCTCGCATTACATATTTACATTGGGACGGCGGGCTATGACCTAAGACTTTCCCTTGCATTGCATTGCATATTTATATTGGGACTGCGGGCTATGACCTAAGACTTTCCCTTACATTGAATTGCATATTTACATTGGACTGTGGGCTATGCCCTGAGACTTTCCCTTGCATTGCATTGCATATTTACATTGGGACTGTGGGCTATGACCTGAGACTTTCCCTTGCGTTGCATTGCATATTTACATTGGGACTGTGGGCTATGACCTGAGACTTTCCCTTGCGTTGCATTGCATATTTACATTGGGACTACGGGCTATGACCTGAAACTTTCCTTCGCATTGCATCGCATATTTACATTGGGACTACGGGCCAAGACCTGAGACTTTCCCCTGTATTGCATTGTACGACTATCTACTGATTTATATGCTGTGTAGAACTGAGATTTACTACTTCGTCCTTTCCGGTTCACTTTACTTCCTGTTAATTATTACTGTTTTTCCTTATCTGAATTATATCAGTTTATTTTTTCAAACTTAGTAGAGTCGTATCCTGACCTCGTCACTACTTGACTGGGGTAAGGCTTGGCACTTACTGGGTACCGAATGTGAAGTACTCACGCCCTTCTGCGCATGTTTTCTCATGTGCAGACCCAGGTTCTAGCGCACCGTTCCGGTGTCACTAGAGTAGCAGATCTTCGGGAGACTTTGAGGTATTTCTGCACCGTCCGCAGAGCTTCTGAGTCCCCCTCCCCCTCTACCTTAGCATAGTTATAGTTCGTATATGAGACTACAGTTTCATTTCCAGTTTGTATATTGAACCATATAGTTTAGCTTGTGATGTTTGTGACATTCCGGGTTTTGGGAAGTACAAACTGTATATGCTGAGTAGCTACCTTATATCTAGTTGATATCCTTTTGTTCTTTATTTTATTGATTCTATTATTTTCCGTATATTTCTAGGCTTACCTAGTCATAAAACTAGGTGCCGTCACGATACCTTTCGGAGGGTAAATTGAGTCGTGACAATTGGCGCCTTCTCACACTATCGATGACCCTTACTCGCCTTGCAGTAATCCTTCTGTACCAAGGATAAGGAAATTCCTTAATCACGTGGGTGGCACTTAGTGTAACTGACACACATAGTCCCTTAAGCATAACTTTTCTCACATTTCTTGCTTTAGGGAAGCGTCTTCCTGAATAACCATTCTCCGAATTTCTCATGAATCTTCTTCTATTGTCCATTCTATTATCGCCAGAACTAAATCTGAAACTCTTATGATGTCGACTATTATCCAATCACGCAGTCCCTAATTCATGTTTAGTTTATGTTGTTCAGCAGTCCATACTGATTTCTATTACTCTGAGATCTAACTTTTCCTTATGGTATCCGCGTTAGAGTCACAAACTTATTTCTCGAAATGAGGATATGACTTTATGGCCTATACTCTTTTGTTGTCTCAAGGCATGTCACCTCCCGTCTTTTCCTTCACTTGATTATAGACTACGTAATACTTTTTTTTAATCTACCGTTGTCATCCATGTATCATATCTTACTCATAATACTTCATTGACTCTCTTCTTATTTTCCGCTAACATTTACGTCTATCACTTTATTCTGAAAACTTCAACAAGACATTCTTTTGCTTTTCCCCTTTGCTCCATCCAGTGGCTCTTCAGGTTGCTTAACGTTCTCCCTCTACTAGGGATGGGTGCCATACTTAAGGTAATATTTATCCCTTCAAGGATTCCAGTGTGTATCTTTGTAGTGCTCATATCTCGCTGTACTATTTTAGAGTGCACCATCTGGGTGTCTCACAAGGAGATCTATTAGCACCTTTGTAATATTCTTCGGAAATATCAGCTAACTCAAAAAGGATTCATCCATCATTTTGGGTTACTCTAACCCCAGCCAGATCCCGATATCTCGTCCTTCTCTTATACTACTTTTGTTGAACCCCATAGGGCATAACTAGAATGGGTGTGACCAATTGTACATACCTTTGTTACTATTGATGGTAACTTAAAAAGCTTATATTCCTCTGCCTGAATTGTAAATACTGTTAACCTTGATTAACAGGGCGCCTCGTACCCTTCTTCATCTTGCTTCTTTTTCTTGTTGAAATTTGTATTTATCTTCTGAATCTCTCATTGTCTTTCATTATAAGGGTGGATAGGTACTCTTGCCTCAAAGCTCCTTATCAATAGGCTTACACATCTAAGTACACAAATGATCTACTGAAGACCTTATATTTACTTATCATAAGCATCATGAGAAATCGAGTACCTCTAACTCAATTCTTCAGAAGCTATATCTCTTACCAATCTTCATTCGGGATGTAGGCATTGCAATATTATGAATAAGATAGAGTTTCGAAAATTGAGTTCTTAAAAGTGAGCTCTACCACACGATCTAGAGTAAGAAGAAAGAATGACAATCCTAAATGCCTGTAGCCTCCTACTTATAAGTGTGGTGCACAACACACCCATAATCAACAATCTACTAGACACGACTCGTAGACTCCCTAGGACAGAACTGCTCTGATACTACTTTTGTCATGACCCAAACCGATGGACCGCGACGGGAACCCGGTACCTTATTCAACCGAGAACCAACATAACGTACTTTTTCATGTCATACTATCATAGATAACTGATCCATAAGGCTTTCGTCATATAAGTAGAATAACACATGTAATACCAACTTATACATAACACATAAGGGCCTATAAGACCAAAATAGCCACTCGTACACTGAACATAGGCCGACAAGGCCATACAATATTTTACATACATGACATCTGTCTACAAGCCTCTAAGGATACATAATTTTCATAAAGTCCGGGACAGATTCCGCCATACCAAACAATACATGTCTAAACCATACTAACCAAACAAGCAACTCCGAAGCAAATGGAGCGCAACAACATCTTCCGCTGAGCTGATAGCCTACTTGGAGGGCTCTCGACCTGTCTCTCGGGACCTGCGGGCATGAAACGCAGCATCCCCAAAAAAAAAGGGACGTCACTACAAATAATGTACCGAGTATTTAAGGAATGAAAAGCACTAATTAATAGACATGCGGGAAACATGGAGTAAAAGACTCGACATGTACGTTTGCATAGCTCTGTCAATCATTTTATTTTTATAATGTCATACATATGTGTATAAATGTCATACAATGGATAGGTGTATGCGTTCATAACATCATCAAGCCTCTGAGGGCATCCCATCATATCATTTTGGCCACTGTGGGCAAATCATCAAAGTATACCCGTTGATCAGGTGGTGGTGTGTATATAACGCCGTAACTTTTTTTCCCTATCCTGTATAAATATAATATATATATATATGTATATATATGTATATATATGTATATATATGTATATATATGTATACGTGTATATAACGTCATCTGGTCATGGGTCAATGTACATGTATAAATGCATGAAACGTATAAGAAATACGTTAATAAGATTTTCTAGGAATGTCATAAAAATCAATATGCCTTTAGGATAAACTTTATCAAATACGTATTTTACCGAGACCCAAGAACAGAAGACATAATAATAATTCACATGGGGAATCAAGATATAGACACCCCTAGTATTTCTATGAATAGAGTCATTTATGAAAGTTGCATATTTCGCTCGTTTCATTTTATTATTTGGATCATGCCAAAAAGAAAGAAGGGATAGCCTTAACATACCTGGATTAGAAAAAATTCATATGAATTTCCAAATCCCCTCACCTTCGTCCTTGGATTTGCCTTTCTCTATAATTACCTTACCAAGTGAAGTTTAGTATTAATTCAAGATAAGTGAGTATCATTCTTGGTTAGCATTCTATATGTCTCCGTTACCAAATGGAGTTTGGTATTAATTCAAGAGGAGTGACCGTATGTCTCCATTACCAAATGGAGTTCGGTATTAATTCAAGAGGAGTTTGATAAGTGTAGGGATAAGTATTGTGATTTCTCTTTCTATGTGTTTGCAAGGAGTGTCTTAGAATATTCCATGTATCCTCTTAATTGATTGGCCAAATCCAAGTCATTATCAAGTCCTCCACTTGCTGCCACGTTTTTGCTTTAGTATTTATCCAAAGACTTCAATTAATCAATCACTAATTATTAGTTAACTAGGTAGTGTCCCATTATCCAATAATTAACCAATTACCCACATAATTAAGAATTATTAAAACTTACTTAAAATACTACTCACTTCTCACATACCTTATACACCTTACTATCATGGTCATGTGGTACCTTGTATGTCACGAGTCCATAAATACTGAGTATTTTAGTTCGGGCAATATTTTATGCCTAATTGCCAAACTTCGACGAAATTTATTTTCTTTGATTTATTTTCGACGAAATTTATTTTCATAAGAAGCAATAAAAAGCATACTCTCCAATCCAAATAAAGATACTTCACCATGATAAGAGACAAATCCGAGGTCAAAAATAATTATTAATCCCCAAATATCTACACACTTTCCAACAACTTCACATAACAACTTAAGTGATATGCCAAGCTCATCATGAATCATTATATGAAGAATATCACAATACTCAGATTTAAGAGTCTTTACCTCAATAGCCTTAGATAAACACAGGATAAACATAAGCCAAACGTACATACTATTCTTGATTTTGGGCAAAAGGAAAAGCTCTTGACAAAAAGTATGCCAAAGTGTTAGTTCAAGGCCTTTGTTACACTTTGCAACTTTCTCTTGTTAGGTTCTTTTTTCTCAAAATGGTCATCCCAAACACCAGAAGAAACATTCTTACCTTTTCTCATAGAAGCATTAGTAAAATCCAACAAGAAAGTTCATTCAAAAGTAGGAATAAGATATGTAAAGTAATTAATACTAGCGCTAGCATCAAAAAATTTACTTTCCTTTTCACACTCAACAAAATAATCACATAAATATGCATAAGAGTCATCAAGATGAAATACAAGAGAAGTCAACATATTAGAATACAATTGGAAGTATTATTCTTCTATATTATGTCATTGTAAGTAACATGTTCACTCTCCAACAAGGCATCTCCACACTCACATTTGCTCATTTCACCATAAAATTTTGAATCTTTTTGCCAAATGATAATCACATGCATCATCCCATAAAGGTGGGTATCATAAGATTCAACATCACACACATCACTAGCTAAAGAGACATTAAACAAAGAACTAAAATCATCCAATAATGCATAAGAACTCCCATATATTTGCAAGCCATAGCAATTTTTCTCATTACAATATAAAGAAATATCAAACTCATCAATTCCAAAGCTAACTTTCAAACTCAAAGTGTCACCACAATCACTAAAGCATCATGAGTAGAAGGATAAGCTATTTTACCTTGAAGATCATCTAAAGTGAAATTCTCTTTACTTTTCACTTCTTCATTTAATTCCATAAGTCCTCTTGAAAATGTGGATTGATCTTCTTCCAAGCTCTTGAAAAAGGATTGAACTTCACTTGATGGTTTATCTCCAAAAGTCCCTACACAAGTCACAAAATAACTAGAGAAAGAAGAAAGGTTAGTAGCATTAGAAGAAGGATAATCCTAACTCTGTTTTTGTTTTCCCTCTTTCTTTTCTCTCATTTTCTTTTAAAATTCTTCACTCTTTTCTTATGAAAACTTACTCACTTCACTCTACACTTCCTCTCCTTTTTCCACTCTAGAGTTGTCAATTTTCTCTCCCTCACTTCTCGTTATCTTTTGTCTTTCATCCTTACTTTTTCTCTTTGTATTTTTCAAGGATGTTCTCAAACTCATTTGGAATCTTCCCCTTTGGTTCAGTTCATCCCCTCTATATTTGTCATTGAAAACTTATTGGATGTTGTCAAACTCATTCAAAGTGTCCTCTTGATCATGTTGAAAAAATGGATTCTTCATCATTCGAGGTTCTTGAGGTGGTATGAGAGGTGGAGGAGGGATATTGTCCCTCCTTGGTGGTACTTGGGGCATATGTTGGGGAGGTAGATTCATTGGTGATCTAGGTTGGATCATTTGAAGTTGTGGTATAATGGGTATGTGTGCTTGTGTATAAATGGTGGTTGGTGTTAGTAGTGGGTGGGTGGTCGATAGTTTGGCGGAGGAAAATAAGGTCCTTTTGGTGAATGTGGTCGCTTTGGTAGGTTTTGTGGTATTTGGAAATGTTGGTTACGTTGCGGTTTTCCTCTTTGAAGAATTTGTCTCACTTGTGAAGGAAATGGTATAGTAGAGGAATTAGTAAGCATCATACTACTCTCCATTGTCACCTCAAGTGAGTTTCCTCTATCATGAATTAAACCTTGAATCCCTTTGATGCTGTCATATGGTAATATTGGTAACCTTCTCATTTAAGTTGGTAGCCTTCTCACGTATTTCATAAAGCATAGATATAACTTCATACATTGGAGTCTCACTCCTTGGATCACAATTAGGACTAGAAGTTTGTCCGTACTCCATGATACCTACAATACGATCAAACAAGTTAGTAGTAAACGTCCTCACCAACTCACTAGATGTCACTCAACCCTCATATATCACACTTTGCACCAATTGGCTTTTGTGTGATCAATGTCCTATACTTTGTTGTCTTTTTCCGCTCAAGCAGTCAATGTCAAAATTACTTGAAAACTTAAATCCCAAGGTTTCACAACAAGTTCCAAACGAATTCGTGGTGGAGTGAAAGTTTTGTATTAAAAAGGACAGACAATTAAAAGCAAACGGGCTTAAACCAAGCAATTCACAACGAAATTAAAAGGTAAAAGCACGAAACAAAATTAGGCACACAGAGAATTAGGTTAAATATACTATGAAGTAATATCAAGTTTACTCTTGTTTAGAATTAATAAATAAGAAAATAAAAATTAATAACTGGATAGAAGCTGGGAAAAACTGAACTACTGAACTTCTGAACTTTTGATTTTTCTGAACTTCTTATCTTCTGGACTTGTTGCAATTTTCTGGGCGACTGGTACAAAATTACAGAGGCATCTCAAATTTCCATCTTAAACTGTGCAGGTCTTGCTGTCACACTAGTGACGAAATCAGCGCAGAAAAATGGCTCAAAAAGGTGTTGATTTATAGCTTAAACTATAGCCCAAAACTGCAGATTTTCAACAGCTCATTCAGTGGAGAAACAAGGCAAAAATTTGCTCTCAAACACTGCCTCAAACTCAGTTCAACACCCTCTAAATTCATCCCCAAAAATTATAGAGACAACACAAAATTACCAGCAAAAACTGTGCAACTTTTTGTAGTCACAATTCTGCAGAAACTAAGGCTCTTTGTAACAAAATTAACACTACATGTTCTAGTTTCTACCCCATTCTAAAACTGAAGATAATTATTTCTCAAATGATACTAAAACTACAGGAATTTTTAGCAATGCAGAATAGGCAAAAAAAGTCACAGACTAAGAGATTCAATTCCCAAAACTGCTCAAAAGTGCAAAAATTCAAGCTGAATCTGTGAAGATTTGAAACCTCCAAAAAACAATCCCAAAACTACCGAATTTGCTGTCAAAATATTGCTGAATCTGATCTTTGTTGAGTTGGTTTTCCAATTCAAAGTTTGGCCAAATCTTATCAAAAAAGGTTATATGTTCAACTATCCAAAAGATTTACTACTCACAATGGCTATAAATCAGTTCTTCAGAGTGTTTACCCTTAGAACGTATAACAATTAAATTTGTATGTGGTTGTAAAGTTATGTGGATTGATTCAACACATATAATCAAGAATATTGGATAAATGATTTAAATATAAAATAAATGACCAAACCAGTTGCAATATTATGGCCTAACTCGAATCTAGGTTGAACACTAGTTTTCTCTCGATCGTTCCCATGGTTCTAACCCATTGCGAATGAAGAAAAAAAACAATTAAGTAAGAGGTTATACAATAGCTAGAAAGCAGAGTATGCATTATTATTGCCTTGATTTGCGAGTTACAATGTGTGTTATGAAAGAAAAACTTCCCTTTTATATAGTAGGACAGTTTCATCTCTAGTACAAGTCTTATAAGGTCAAAATCTCCCTTTCTCGTTAGTTACTGATTCATAACCGACATCGGATGAGATTTGTGATGGTGATGTATGATTAGGTATGGATATCACGTCCCTCTATTTATCATGCGTAACCGTTTTCTACATTATCCGAGGACTTAGAGCTCATTTTGGGTCTAGGGAGCGTTGATTTATCACACTTCACGCCCGATGAAGAGCACATAATTCACCTTTCATGGTTCTCGGTACAAAAGACACCCAGCTTCGATTTAAGCTTTGTGCATATGTGCCCTTCTTTCGTCTTCTTCACTAGGTAATCACGATATGCATTATCCCTAATTTTACCCGTATACAGATAGTCCCCTCGTTTTTCAGAGAGTAAGTTTGCCACAACGAGAGGAAATGAATAGATGAACGCTGGTTTCTTTCCTCGTACGTTATAACTAAGATGACGGGTGAATCGAAACGTCCCATGAGTCGCATCTTTATGACTTTGGACACGTGTAGGTCATCGGCTGGCTGTCTTCGAATGTGAAATTTCACGCATTGATTGCATTTACCCTTATAAAAGCTTCAACCCTCTTCACTTCCTCCATTTTCCGATTCTAGACTTTACCTTCAGCCTTTAAATTCTCAAGATCTTCATACATTTTCCATTGAGCCTTTATATCTTTATATTCATCTTCATACTTATTCTTTGAACCATGATCCCGTACTTTCTTGATTTCATGCCATCTTTAAATCTCCATATTTTTCCTCAAACCTTTCTAACGGATTATTATAGCTAAAATTTCCAAGTTAGTGCCTCAGGAAGCCGTCCCTTCATCTTCGCACCCGGCCTCAGATGCCGAGGTGGCTGTTTCCAAGGTAGATCAGGATCCCCCCATGAGGAGCGTCATACCCGAGGGCTGCTCTATCAGAGATGACTTCAAGGTAATGAAGGCCTCTAGTCAACAAGCCCGAGGCGATAGAGCATGAAGATACATATGCTCTGTCACTAAAGAAACCCTACTCCTAGTCCGAGAGGATAGTAAATGGGAGGGTAAAGACGTGGTCATCCCCGCGTTCAACGATGATATCACTATGCATGTGATAGGTTACCTGAGTGTTTACACTAACCCCCTCACGCTTACCCCAGTTGACCATGTTGTTCTTGCTTTCTGCAAGAGGTACGAGGTGCTCGCAGGGACTTGACTAACATGTCATAAATATAAACTTCCATTAATTTTCCTATTTGTTCTTCGAACATCCGGTTTACTATGCATTGATAGGTGGAAGTGGCGTTCTTTAATCCAAATGGCATTACATTATAATAGTAGGTGCCAAATTTAGTGATGAAAGAAGTCTTTTCCTTATCGTCTGTGTCCATCCAAATTTGGTTGTACCCAGAATTGGAATCGAAAAAGCTAAGTATCTCATGCCCGGTCGTCGCGTCAATCATCTGGTCGCGTGTATTTAACTTCCCATATGGATCCTATTTTAAGGAGTTTGGATACCTCGACCCTAATGAACGCATGCTTGATCTCATACTGTGGCCTCCTTTTTTGCTTAACCGGGTGGAACTTCAAGTCCAAACATAGCTTATGAGTGGTTACCTCTGGTGGGATCCCTGACATATCAAAATGCGACCAAGAGAAACAATCAATTTCAGCTTTGAGTAGTCAATGTGTTTTTTCTTGAACTAGGGGATTAAGCTCATGCCCAGGTATACCTTTCGATACGATAGGTCTTTGATTAGTATGTCCTGCTCCAACTCTTCGACCATCAATTTGGTGGCGTCGGTATCATCAAGAGTAATGAATGACACCAGGATTCCACAATCATCCTCCTCATCTGCTCCATGTTCCTCCGATTCGATCGAGATCGACAACTATGATTTCTATTTAGTTTCTTCCTTTCTGGTCAGCTCCGCGTTCCTTGATGTAGAAACCGTGAGAACCAAGATTACCTCGTCGACGGAAAGCATCTCCTTTGCAACTGGCTGCTCTCCTCAAACAGTCTTGACCCCTCTGAATTTAGGTATTTTAAGTGCATAGTGTAAGGTTGAGTGTACCGCCCTCATGTTGTGAACCCACGGCTTTTCGAATAGGGCATTATAGCTCATGTCCCTTTCGATCACATAGAAATGTTTTCCTTGGACCGTCCTGGTGGTGTTCACTGGTAGGGTTATCCCCTTTTAGTAGTTTTGCATGAACTCATTTAACACCCTGACTACAGACACTATTTGGTCCTATAAACCCAATTACTTTATGACCCTTGATCTAATAATGTTGGCCGAGTTACCTAGATCAATCAACACACGTTTAACTCGATATTTAATGACAAGTAGGGATGTTACTAGCACATCATTGTGAGGTTGCATGGTTCCCTCGTCATCCTCATTGTTGAACGAAATGGTTCCCTCCGGGACATAATCTCGGGTGCATTTTTCCCTTGCGATAGATACTTTAGTTCATTTTATCATTGGCCCTTGGGGGACATCGACCCCTCCAATTATCATGATGATGACATGTTGAGGCTCTTCTTGTTCAACTTGTTTGTTGGTGTCCCAATTCTTGAAGTGGTTTTTGGCTCGATCTCTCAGAAATTCCTGGACGAGTCCGTTGTTGAACAACCGGGCAACTTCTTCTCTCAATTTTTGGAAATATTTGGTCATGTGATCATGAGTTTCGTGATACTTACACATCAAGTTAGGATTTCATTAGGTAGGGTTGTTACATCTTGCGTTTCGTACGTTAAAGTCTCGTCTTCAGTTAATCGACGTAGACGCGGGGAAGACGTTATCTTGAGATTAACGTATTTATGCTATTTATAACAAGAGATAAGTAAGTGCCACGAAGGATAAAGGATACACGAATTAAACAAAACGAGTTTCGTTGAAGGTTGTCGATTTGAGATAAAATACGGTCCGAGCTATAATACTCGATATTTATGGACTAGTAACATACAAGGTACCATATGACAATGATAGTATGATATTAGAAATGAGTAGTATTTTAAATCATTTATGATAATTCTTAATTATATGGGTAATTGGTTAATTATCGGGTAACGAGATATTACCAAGTTAATTAATAAATTAGTGGATAAT